>AWWV01008000.1:0-98710 GCA_001974805.1 Corchorus capsularis
CTTTTGACTTGGAGACTACTCTAGGATGACACCTAATCCTACTTGGAGACCAAGAAGAGCCTAAACCGTCCTACCCTATTCCTCCACTATAAATAGCCACCTCCTGTATCACAAATCACATACTTTTACACATCAAAGATTTAGTTTATTCTCTTTTTCTACCTTTCTTTAGTTTTTAGGCTTTTTTCTCTAGTTTTAGAAGAGGGAGAAGTCGACACCCTCTCTAGCAATAGAGGGGTGCGACGTCCCTAGGGTTTTTCAAGGGGAGATTCCGCCTCTCCCAGTCCTGTAAGTATTCTTATGCCTCTCATGGATTTTCCTAAATCCATGAGTAGCTAAATCCTTAATACTTCTGATCCTTTGGTGAATTCAATCAATTAATTATGGTGAGATTTCTATACTTATAATTATGTGTTAAGTTCTAGATGATAGTAGTCAAAACCCTGTTATAATTTTATGATTCTGAATCTTATCTGAATTATGTGGCCACTAAGGATGTAAGAGGAAGATCTATGGCTAGATCATACTTAGAATTAATCACTCAAGTTTGATTGTATGTAGCAAATTAGGTTTGTTTAATCGCTGCTTAATGGGTATTTGTCTACCGGAGGGCGAGAAATTTCTCTTCGTATGGTTCTATTTGTAGGCATGTGTGTAAAATTAACTGTTCTTAATGCTTTGTTCTCAAGTGATCTTTAAGCCCTAAGAAAGTAATCGATCGCTGAAGGAATAATAGGGATAACTGCAGCTCTAATCGGCCTCTTATCTAAAATACATGTTGGGAAACCTATATCAGTTGTCAGTCAAGAATAAGATGCGAAATTCACCTTTTAAATCTAGGATCCATAGTTAATTTGATTGAAGGATACCACTGGTGAAGAAGTATGCTTTATAATTATTATTTGCTTTATTAATCTGCTTTATTAATTTGCTTTATAATCTGCTTTAGATTTAGATTTAGATTTAGATTTAGATTTAGATTTGCTTTGCTTTATTTTTAGTTTAATTGTTTTCTTTATAATTGATTTATTCAATCCCCTGTTTTCTAATCGATTTTTGGAAAAGATCTTTCTATCTTTTGATTGTTCATCACATAAACCTTCTCTGTGGGATTCGACCCCTACTTGCCCTAGCTATTCTAGTTAGTTATTTGTGGGGATTATTTTTATGGTCATAGACGACACGATCAGGTACTCAGTCTGGCAGCTTCGTGAAGGTGGACAAACGATGAACTTGCAAATCAAACAGAACATGAATGCCGTAATCTCTTTCTCCTCGAGAGTGGCATAAAGAGGCTGCGCATGTTCAGTAATGTATCTGTTGAAAAAGAGTTTGTCACCAAGGGAGAAGGAATAAAGCAAATCCTCCTCCTCAGTAAGAGGAGAGGCGCATGAAATCCATTCCCCATCCATAGGGAGGCATGTGATAGCCACCATGTCAAGGAGGGTTACTGACATTGGACCGCACGAGAGGTGAAAGTAGTTCCAACACCTATTCCAGAATGAGATGAGGGAGACAAGCAAGGCACCATTGTAAGAAAACTCCTGCTTTGACAATAAGACAAATGTTAATGAGTCTCGTTCTCGCAGTTTTTCTTCACGATGTGTTACTATGCGGTCTACCCAAGAACACCATTCAGTTGGACAATAGGACCATGATGCAACCTTATTCACCCACTTGCGGAAGTCAAAACCATCACCTTGAAGAGGAAGCATGGCACTCCGATGTAGAGGGAAATATTCATTCATCTCAACGGAGGGCATCTTAGTGAAGAAGGGTGCAAGAGCATCTCTTGGGAATTCAATCTCAAGATAAGCTTTTTCAACTAGTTTCTTTACTACGTCAAGGGTTTTCTCTTCCTCGGGGTTCCTTGAGCCTGCAAAACAAAAATTAACAAAGTTGTTAATACAATTTTTGTTAATAAGTTGGTGAAAATTAAAATTTTTACCACATAAAATTATTTCATAATTTTATTTTGGCAAAAATATTAATTATGGCTGACAAATATTAATTATGTTAATAATTTTGAGAAATCAAAAAATAATTTTTGGCCTTAAGGCCGAAAACCCTAATGCATGCCATCCAAAATGCAATTTTTGGTTTAACCCCTAAGGTCAAGAACTTAATTTGCCAATTTCTAGGGTTTAACCCCTAAGGTCGAAACTTACATAGTTTTAGCTAGGGGTTTTTTGCCAATTTCTTCACCTAATTAATTTGATTACTAAATCAAGTTAATTACTTATTTTCCAGCAGCTATTTACCCAAAATTCATCACTAAAGTCGACACAAACCAATATCTAAAGCTAGGGTTTACGGCATGAAAAGAAAATTGATGAATTTAAGTTCAAAAATTGAAATTTCATGAAGTAATTACCTTGGTTGTGTGCCGATTTGGGATCAATCACCATGGAGTTGACCTCTGGCCTTGGTTGTTCCGAATTGGAGCTTCCATCATGGGAGTTTGATCCAAATTGCTTAATCCTTGCCAATGATTGAGAAGCCTCTAAGAACAAGGAGTTGCGGCTTGGATTGGTTGGCATGGAAGAGGACTTTGATGATGGATTTTTGCCTTGATCCTTGGAAGCCATTGATGATTGAAAAGAGGCTGAAATTTTCGGCTATGTGTGGTAACAAGGGGATAGGTCGACGGTGCTAGGGAAATAATAAGAAAAGACTTTGGCCCAAGACCAATTTCCTTCAATACAAGCTCAAATCCTTTTAAAATCAAAGACTTAAGCTTGGGGGGGGGGGGGCATTGTTTATACTTTATACCTCAATTTACAATTGAGGGTAAATTGGTCTTTGCATAAAGTAAATTAAGATGTGTGGTCAGGATTTAATCATAAATCTTGATGAAACTTAGGTTCTACACCACCCTGATTCTATCAGAATTAGGAAAATCTTGTAATTAATTAAACAAGGGCCGAAATTAATAAATCAATTAATAAATAATAATTATTTTTGGAATAATTATTATTAATTCATCCTAGAGTGCCGCCCCTGCCTATAGGGTGTGGTGTGATAGGCCTCAAGGGAGCAGTTTCCTTTGATATTGCTGCCTGATAGCTCAAGCAGAGAGTAAAAAAGGGAGTTGTATGCTACCTGACCATGCAAGTGGAAGGAATTATCATGGAATTAAAAGTCTAAGTCTTTCCCAACTCTCAGGGAAGGCCGCCCTGTCCATAGGAAGCAGTCTCCTCACCCCTTGCTCTGAGGAGGCAGAGAGCAAGAGTTTGTTAGCAAGTGAAACACTCATTGAACTAAGGGAGGCGCGGAATTTTATCTCTCACACCCCTCACACGTGAAAACCCTAGTATAGTGATCAGGCCGCCCAGCTAGCAGTATTCCCCCCGGGAGGCAAATTTGCATTTTGTTCATTTAAGGAAAAAAAGGCGAAATCAAGGAAATTAAGCTAGCTAGTGGGTGCGGCTCCAACAGGGGGTTTTACCATGATGATCCTTGGGTCACATAGGTCATCCTGGTTAAATTTCATCTCAAACAGACTTAAGATGAAAAACTTATGCAAGTTTTTCAGTTAAGGACAATTTGAGGTGAGAAACCAACTTCTATATGATAGGGAGTTCAGTTTTACTTAGATTTTTTCCCATAGTTTTATGGAGATAATCTAAGCCTACTGGTGGAAAATTTTCTTCATTGGACTTAGAATGAAAAACTTATGCTAGTTTTTCATTTAAGGACAGTTGAGGTGTGAAACTTAGTTCACTATGAAGGGAGGCTAGAATCAAGCCAAGATTTTTACCATGGTCTATGGCTGATGTACGAACCCTACTGGTGAAGTTTGGGCTCAATCCGAGCTTGTTTGCAACTTTTGCATTTTTTTCAGTTAAGGACAAAGTGGCTTTGTTACCCCGGGTTAGCCATGGTTCTTAATTAAAAGATATTTTGATGATTTGAAGAGCTAATATGGCTAAGTGAAGAGTAATTTCGTGGCTAGGGTACTTAGTTCCAAGACCCAGGGTCACCTCTTAGCCAATTAAGTGATTTCAGCTCATTGGAGTTAGAGACTACACCTGATACAGCAGATGCTACCTGATACCTCATGCTACCTACTACCGCATGCTACCTGGTACCATGAGGGGGAAAGTCGCCTGCTATGCTATAGGTGGCGCCTCACTCTCCTCTCCTCACCCTCCTATGACCTGCTGCAGCAATCAGAAGGAGAAGGAAGCTTCACTGCAACTTCCTAGAAGTTTCATTCGACCAATCAGAAGAGTTCACCTTCCTCAGCAAGTAAGGGCCACCAGATTTCAAGTCCATATCGCCCCCTATAAAAAGGAATCAGTTCCAGAGCTTCAGGACACAACTCACAGACATCACTCGTCTTACAAACTTGCCCAGCGCAATTTTCTCTCAAGCTCCGCGCCTTTTTACTCTTGTTCATCGAGTTCTTACTCGTTCTTTATATTTTCCTTGTTTCAATCTTGTCTCCGGTCGTAAAAACATCAAATTCTTGTTTATTTTAGAAAAGACAGCAATCAAATTGCTCTTTTCCCCTTGTTTCAATTTCAATTTCAATCAATCTCCGCTCTTGAAGCGTTCTTTTTTAGGAAGTCTTACTCTTGTGGATCCATTGATTTAAATGCTCCGGTGTGATTTTGATCCAGTCCCCACAAATCGCTCTGATATTTTAATCTGTTGCTTTTCGCACCAGATCTTGTTGTTTGCTCTCACTTTGTCAATTTTAGCAAATTGACTGGCACGCCCCTATGCTGTCAGTAAGAAATCTTCGCAGAAACTCTACAAAGAGATTTTTGGCGCAACAGTTTCATCAACCCAATATTGTTTGATCTCAACAACATTGTTCTTCTCTGTCAATGGAAATTTCGACCACAAATTGTCTAAATCTTCCGCCATGATCATTAACACCAAGAAGCAACAGAGCAAACTTGTGAAAACGAAGAAGAAGAAAATAAAGAAACTTGCATGAAGCAAGATAAACGCTTTCACAAAGAAGTCCCAAATGCTTTCGCGAGAAGTCCCGACTATGCACGTGGCCAAATTTCTAGTAAAAATCAAAAGAAAAATGGTAAATGAAACAAAATCTTCCTTGGTTGAGGGAAAAATGAGAGAAATCCCCTATTTTCAAACCAGGTAACCGCCTCAGAGGAAAACTCCTCCTAACAGTTACAAAATGCTTCTTAAAAAATTAATTTAAAGTTATTAATTTAGCAACATTTCACAGCGATTAATCTTCCTCCAAATTCATTATAAATGTGTCTAGCCCTCCCAATAACTAAAGTATATAGGCCACCAAATTTTTAGAGAGAGTGGCCAATTTCCTTAATATACATGGAAGTAAAAAAAAAATTTCCTACTCATCTCCAAGTCTTAATTATATATATATATATATATATATATATATACTACTTTTAGCTTTCAGGTGCGTTGCACGTGACTCAACGTGTTTAAATGAAATATTCATATGAAGGGGAAATTCCACACAGCACGAAAAATTGACCCGAAATTTTTTCCCCATAACGTGTCATGGCTAGTCATCCCATGTTATGTAGCAAAACTCCACTCAAGTAGTGGTGGAACCAGTCTGCTGGACCAACCGTGTAAGAACACGTCATTAGGGACCAAATTTCGAGTCAACTTTTCGGGCTGTGTAGCAAAATTCCATATGAAATTTTAATAACATTCCTATTAATTATGATAATTACACAATTTTTGATGACCTCCTTATGAAATTTTGATAACCTTCTTATGAAATTTCAATAACGATACTATGAAATTTTGAGAACCTTTTTATAAATTTTTTTTAACCTTCTTATGAAATTTTGTTAACCTCCCTAAGGAATTTTGAAGAACTCACTATGAAATTTTGATAACCAACACTATGAGATGTTGATAACCTCCATATGATATATTGATAACCACGTTATGAAAATTTAAAAACCTCCATATGAATTGTTACTAATCACACTCTGAAATTTTGATAATCACACTATAAAATTGTGATAACCTCGCTATGAAATTTTGATAAACCTTCCTATAAAATTTTGATGACCTCCTTATGAAGTCTTGATAACTACAAATTTTGATAACCTCCTTATGATTTTTTGATAACCACATTATGAAATTTTGTTAATCTCCCTATGAAATTTTGATCTACATACTATAAAATTTTGATAACCCTCTTATGAAATTTTGAAAACTAAATTATGAAATTTTGATAACCTGCATATGAGATTTTGATATCCTCCCTGAAATTTTGATTACTTCATAATAAAAGTTTAATAACCTTCCTAATTTGGTAATCATACTATAAAATTTTGATAACCTCCCCAGAAATACCACCACTATGAAATGTTGGTAATCACATATATGAAATTTTGATAACCTCTCTATAAAATTTTGTTGACCCTTCTATTAAATTTTGATAATCACATTATGTAATTTTGATTACCTCGCTTTGAAATTTTGATAGCAATACTATGAAATTTCGATAATCTTCCTATGAATTTTGATAATTCTATCTCTATGAAATTTCGATAATCACTTTATGAGATTTGATAACCTTCTATCAAATTTTGGTACTCCTTATGAAATTGAGACTTTTATAACCTTCATATGAAATTTCGATAACCACACTAAAAAATTTTGATAACCACGTTATGAAATTTCGATAACCTCCCCATGAAATATCAATAACCTCATGAAATTTTGTTAACCACACTATGAAATTCTTATAACCTCGCTATGACATTTTGATAATCTTTTTGATAACCTTTTTTTATAAAATTGTGATAATACTATGAAATTTCAATAACCTTCCTAAGAAATTTTAATAACTTGATCCTATTAAATTTTGGTAACCACACTATGAATTTTGATAACCACACTATGAATTTTGATAACCTTCCCATGAAATTTTGGTAACTTCCATATGAAGTTTTGGTAACCACACTATGGAATTTTGATAACCTCCTCATGAAATTATAATAACCATCGTGTGAAATTTCGATAACCACACAGAGATAAGAAAATCAAAATCATAATATTACCTACTCTTCAAACTCAGCAATTTCCAATTGAATAAAGTCATTGCGACAAAACATTATATAACGAAGAGATGAGGCTTCACTAACAATGGTATTGTACGTGTTAGTGTTAGTTTAATCTTTTTATTGACATTAAGAAAATTGAAAATAAAAGTAAAATATTAAATTCAAAAAATAATGGTAAAGGAAATTTGCATGTTCATCGACGAAAATCAATTTGACAAACTTATAATTCGGTCTAAATTGAAATTTCATAATTAATTTTTAAATAATAAATTTTAATAATGTCAATTTAGAAATATATTTGAAAAAAGGGTACAATCGGAAAACATAAAGTTTTCCATTATTCGTACTTTTATATATAGTATAGATAGCTTTGGAGAAACTATTGATTTTTTCCATTTGATCATTTCGGCCCAATAGGCCCATTAGGCTAGTTTGAGTCCATGAAATCGAAATTGTCAAGCCAGATGTCTTGAAGTCTAAATCTGATATTCTTAGACACAATTCGTTAATATGGAAGCCCAAAGAAGGAGTTCCAATTTAATCAGTAATTATGATGCAGTAATGATTTAGTCTTGATGCAGCATTGTTAAATCTTATTTAAAGGAGGACTTCACAAGAGCAGTTTTGAAAGAAAATTCATAACTTTTGATTCAGAGCTCAGAAAAATGCAAATGAGGTACTGTTGGAAAGAGGGTTTCGAGATCTACAAATTTTATGTTGAGACCTAATTCTGCCATTTTGGTGGACGATTTCACCCTTGAAGTTTCTGGACATAATTGATCTTCTCCTAAACCGACCGGGAGAATGTTTTGGACGAATATTCAGATGCTAAAGATGATGTGGGGCATGCCTATAGGCCACTTTGGATCTAATTAATAAGGATAATCTAAATTTCCATTATTTATTATTTTAATAGTGGAATAATTAAAATATTATTTAATAATGACAATTTAGAAATATATTTGAAAAAAGGGTACAATCGGAAAACATAAAGTTTCCCCTTATTCGTACTTTTATATGTAGTATATATAATATATGTATATAATCAAGTACTGGGCACATAGTCTTAATTTCCTACTCATCTCCACTTTTCCTTCTTCGATTGCTATCCATAGTGTCTTGAATCATATGGATGCCCGTGTGGATTCTGATATGCGGGAAATCCTTGATGATGTTTTTATTGGTGAAGAAATTAAGTAGGCGTCTTTTGACATGCAAGGGGATAAAGCGCCAGGCCGGATGGGTTGCCCCAAATTTCTTTCACAAATGCTGGAGTATAGTTGGTAATGACGTTATCTCAATGGCCTTGGATTTTCTAAATGATGGTCGTCCTCTTCCGGATGTTAATCACACGCATATTGTTTTAATTCCAAAGGTTGGCTCTCCCAATCTGTTAAAGATTTTAGGCCGATCAGTCTCTGTAATGTTATTTATAAAATTATTTCGAAGGCTCTCACGAATCATTGAAGCATGTTCGTCCTTCTATCATAGGGGAGAACCAGTCTGGTTTTGTTCCAGATAGAATGATCTATGATAATGCAATGGTGGCGTTCAAAACGGTTTATTTTATGAGCAATAAAAGGACTGGTCAACAAGCACATATGGCTTTGAAGCTTGATCTTAGCAAAGCCTATGACCGGATAGAGTGGGACTTTTTTGGAGAATAGCATGTGGGCAATGGGTTTTTCGGACCGTTAGGTCAATCTCGTGATGGTTTTGTTCGAAGTGTGTCTTACTCAGTTATTGTGATCAATGACCGACATTGCGAAAAATTTATTCCTTCATGTGGCATTTAACAATGAGACCCGCTATCGCCCTGCTTGTTCCTGATTTGTATGGAAACTTTGTCATGATTGCTTTCAAATGCTGATGAGCAAGGGTTAATTCGGGGAGTTTCGATTTCTCATTCTGCACCACGACTTACGCATTTGTTTTTTGCAGATGAGATAACAATATTCTTTTCTTGCCAGCTTCCCTGGTTGAGTCGATGTCGTGCTTAGAATTTTGAAGGATTTAAAGGAGGCATCGGGCCAGCAAATCAATATTGGCAAATCATCTATTCCCTTTAGTGCAAATACACGAGCTCAGGAAAAAAATGCAAATATGGACCATTTGGGAGTTCATAAAATTTTGGAGAGGGCTCGTTATCTGGGTTTGCCTATAATGATAGGAAGGTCAAAGAACAAGGAATTTCGTTTCATCAAAGATCACCTTCTTAATCTGGTCCGTAGCTAGCATAATAGGCTTTTCTCTATAGCGGGTAAGGCTTCTCATGATTCAGGCCATAACCCAAGGCATCTCGGTTTACTTAATGAATGTGTTCCATTTTCCTAAAGGTTTCGTTCAAGAACTTAATTTGATTGTGGCTAATTATTGGTGGGGAAGTACTGGAGCCACGTGTTGTATTCATTGGCAGGCTTGGGAAGCTTTATGTGTCTCTAAGGTTGATGGTGGGCTTGATTTTAAAGATTTTGAGTTTAATTTAGCATTGTTATCCAAGCAATGTTGGTGGCTCTTACAGAACCCTTATTAGGGTCTGGGTTGCAATCCATCTTTTTTTTTAGAGAAGCCTTCTTAGTGGTAGGCAAGTAATCTCTGAGGGGTCGTGGTGGCGATTAGTGGTAGGTAGGCAATTCTTTTAAAATATTTTTTACAACATATAATTTTATTTATAAAATTTCAATTTCTACCGTAACATCTAGATTTTGCAATTATTAAAATATTTTATTTAGAAAAATTTAGTTTTTATTTTATTTTAAAAAAATTTAATTTCTACAATACCATCCTAGATTTTTTTAGCACTTTTGCTAAAGAGGGCACCATTGTCTTGCTTCCTTCTAATGTATCTGATCCTATACCAACATGATTACTCAGACTATGACCATCTACAAAAATATCCCCACGAAATGAGAGATTGGGTTTAAGATCGAAATTAGACACTTAATTTTACTATATAAACAAACTCAATGTACTATGGCAAACAAAAAAGAAAAAAACTCAAAGTACAATAGGCTACTAGCTCTTTTCTGGGTTTTCTTTCTTTAATCATTTTTTAGAAGAACAATATTGATGTGGATACTTGAGTTCTTAGCATTTATTTACCTTTTCCTTTTAAACAAAGAGAATCTTACGTATGGTTTTGAGGAAACATGAATAAATGTGCAAGTCATGCTTGCTTAAATCAATTGCCAATTTACGGATAATAATTTATTAAGAATCTGAAAATTCGACATAAAATTTATTGTATCACTGTCTTGATTGCCTAATTACTCACAAAATAAATAAATTTTGAGATAATTCAAAGTATATTGGAGTGCATGATGGGAGGAGTAGCGTTTCAAATGCCTAATGAACTAAGAAGGCTATTCGCGACTTTATTAGTGCGTTGTAAACTGTCAGATGTAAGGAAACTATGGAATGACTATTACGATGCAATATCTGAGGATTATAAGAGAATGCATGGAAACTCAGTCCAGACACAAATTGCTTGCACATTCCAGAGCATTGCCTATTATCTTGAAAGCATGTAAAAAAGCATCAAGAAAGTTGATTTGTCAGAGATAGATTTCAAAATTTGCACATAAAGATTTCAACACATATGAAAATTGTAGATGAATTAAGCATTGAAACTCCACGGGAAGATCTAGAAGCTGCAAATAAGTTAACTGAAGACAAAAAGGTTACATTCCACGCTATCTTAGATCGAGTTGAATCAAGATTTAGAGAGTGGAGTTTTTTTTTTGGACAAGACAGGAGGAATATGCAAAACATTTCTATATCATGTAATATTGGACAATTTAAGGTAATTATAATCACATATCCTTTAAACATATAATTAATCAAATCAATATCATATTTTTTATATACAATATATATATATATATGTTTATCTGATTAATATAACTTCAAATATCATCACAGGTCAAGAGGTCTGATTGCGTTAATTACAGCAACATCCGAAGTAGCGGCAACGATTATGCCAGGAGGAAGAACATCACACTCGAGATTTGACATTCCATTAAGTCCTACAGAAATGAGTATACGTAGGACTTCTAAACAGGGTGCTAAGCTGAACTATTAAGAATATCAAGACTAATCATATGGGATGAAACACCAATGTCGAGAAAGGTTACAATTGAATATGTGGACAAAACACTTCAATATATGATGAGTAACAAAGAACCATATGGAGGAAAGGTTGTTTTGGAGGAGATTTCAAACAACTGCTCCCAGTTGTACCTCGAGCAACAAAAGAACAAACGATCAATCAAAGTTTGGTAAGACTGAAAAAGAACATGAGAGCAAGAGGAGACCAAGAGTTTCGAAAATTCCTCCTTCAAGTTGGTGATGGAGAAGAACCAACAAAATCTGATAATTTGATACTTTTACAAAATTAGATGGTTATAAAGTATGAAAATGATGAAAAGCCTAAAAAAGACTTGATCAATGCACTTTTCTCATATTTGAAGTATAATTCAACTTCAAGGTCTCAGGGTCGAGTCCCATCATATTCAATGCTTGTGGGTTTTATTGGGTTTATTATGTTTATTATAATTTTGGTCATTTCTCATTAGAAGTTTGGGCATATAAGGATTTTTTTTAATAACGGCATATAAGTAATTATTTGATTGTAATGAGATTTGAATATTGTATTCTCTAAAAAAATTATGTTTTTTTCTAGTAATTTAATTATGTTAGATTATAATAATATTGGATGCTTTAAATTATAATTAATTTCAATTTTATTTTAATTACTATTTACTTTAAATATGTTCTACTACGTGCAATGTACGTAAAAACTAAAACTAGTAGTATTAAATCTGTTGCGCCAAAAATCTCTTGATAGAGTTTTTGCGGAAAATTCTTAATGACAGCATAGGGGTGTGCCAGTGAATTTGCTGAAATTGACAAAGAGGTTGAAAAACTAGATCTGGTGCGCGGAGCAACAGATTTAAAGATCAGAGCGATTTGTGGGGACTGGATCAAAGTCACACTGGAGCATTTAAGTCATTAGATCCACAAGAACAAGACTTCCTAAATTTGCGCTGCAAGAGCTGTTGTTGATTGAGATTTGAGAGAAAAAAGCAATTTGATTTTTATTACTGAGAGAGAAACAAGAGTACAATGTTTTAACGTCCGGAGACAAGATTGAAATAATGAAATAACACTTCTAGAGTGATCTTTTGTCCGCAGACAAGGATTAAAACCAGAAAATGTTGAAGAACGAGTAAGAACTCGTGATGAACAAGAGAAAAAAGGCACGGAGCCCGAGAGAAAATAAGCACGGAGCTTGGTTTTTTGCGCGGAGCAAGTTTGTAGCTGTAGAAGCGTTGAATGTGTGTGAGAGATGTCTCCTGAAGCTCTAGAGTTGAATCCTTTATATAGGGGGCGGCATGGGCCTGAAATCTGGTGGGTTTTACTTGCTGAGGAAGGAAATTCCCTCTGAATATGTCGTTATTAATAACTTCAGCAATATGGGTGGTGTTACTTGTAGAAGTGGTATCATCACTAGATGAAGTACTGACACCAACATCTTCTTTGATTGGAGTAAACTCATCATCACCATCATCCATATTAGAGGTGGTGAAGCCAGCAGTAGATTCCTGGAGTGTGGAGTTCGTATTCATCTCCATTTCTTTTCTTGCCTTGGCTCTTTTGCGGAGTTCTCGCCTCCTCCAAGTCTTCTTATTTTACTTAATAGGTTTGTTAAGGATTTTTGGATGTTCAACCCTTCGTCAAACACCATTTTGAGCTTTTGAAGTTGAATGGACCGTCTTTGATTGTGCATGAGAAGTTGTAGTTTGTTTTGATTGCACCCTTCTAGATGAAGATGAAGTGGATGAATAAGTGGGCGGCGTCACTTTTGGAGTGGATGGAGCCACCTGTTGCTTTGCCCTAGGTGGAGAAAACTCCAACTTTCTTCTAGAAGCCTTGTGTTTCACTGCCACTGACTTTGGAGCCAAGGTCTGAGCAATATTTTCTTCTTTGAACAAGTGACCACTCTTTCGAAAGTTAGCCATCACCTTGTCAACAACTTCTTCTACAAGAGGTGAGACTTGGGTGGCCATTTGGTGTGGGTGTAGTACAACAACTTGATGTGGGTGCAACTGAGGCAATGTGGCCAAGGGTGGCGTCACCTTTTTGTTCACTTGCCCCCCGAGAGCTGCTGCTATTCCAGAGATGGCTTGTTGTACTTGTTTGAAGCCATTCTCACTTTTGGTTGTTTGTTCCTGGATCATCTTTTGGATTCTAGCTTCTATCTTACTCATCACCTCTTCCAAGGCGCTAGAAAGATCACTAGGAGTTATGGTGCAGGTAGCATCTCTTGGGAGGTAGGAGACATCTCTCTCTTTGAAAGGGGAGTCTCCTTTATTGCTTTCTGCACCACTTACATGTTCATGTAAGAACATGTGGTGAAATAAATCCTGCTTTTCCCCTCCATCCTCACTGGTTAGTTGTCTATCTTCTGGAAGATTAAACGCAACCATGTGTATAGGAGCTGGGAAAGGATCCTTGTTGACTCTTATATCCTTCTTGGGAAGCTCAGGGAACTTTAGCATTCCCTTTTCTATCTTCTCTTGTACCATATCTTTGAATACAATACAGTTGTTGACTGAATGCTTCCAGGAGTCGTGGTACTTGCAGTACTCTCTTTCTCTGATGTCCTCAGGTGAAGGAAGGACATGTCCTGGAGGAAGTTTAATCATGCCGGACTTAAGCAGAAAGTCAAAAACTTCATTCATTTTTGAGACATCAAATGACTAAGTTTTGCTTCCATCGTGCGACTTATTTTCTGCTTGGTGTTGGTACATGGTGGCAAACCTCTCTTGTATTTGAGGATGTCCAACTCCTGCCTTTACCAGGCATGGACATTCAATAGGCTGATCAGCCTTGACCTCAACAACTCCGAGTTCAAAATTTGGCTCTCGATAGTAAGTGCCATAAGATGAACTTCTTCGTTCGTTGTCCTCTTGCAGGAGAGTCTCATATCTTGCCACTTTGGTTGACATCTCGAAGAAATCTCTGAAGTCAACTCCTTCGAATTTCTTTCGAAGTTCCATGTCAAGTCCATTGTGTGCTAGGCGCACAAACTCTTCTTCAAGGAGTGGGGTGTGACATCTGTTCCTTAGCTTCTTGAAGCGAGCTAAGTAATCTTCAGCCAACACTCCTTTCCTCTGATAGAGGCGTGACAGGTCAGCCATGGAGACTTCTGGTTCAGTTCTATAAAATTGCGTGTGGAATAGCCTTTCCATCTCTTCCCATGTCCTCACAGAGTTAGGCGATAGGTTAATGTACCATGTGAATGCCGCTCCAGTGACAGAGTTAGGAAAGAAACGAAGCTTATGATATCTAGAGTTAGCCTCTCCACATTGCATGGCGAAGCGAGCAATGTGTTCCAAGGTCGTCTACTCACTTGAAGTTCTGCAGAAACAAGTGAAGTCAGGGACCTTATATCCTTGTGGGAGTGGATAGAGTCTATCATACTCCTCAGGATAGGGCTTCTAGAAGGATGGCCAACCAAACCTTCGGTATGCTGGACCAATCATGTCTTCAATCACCTCCTGTTGTGGTTCCGATTGACTGGACCTTGCATCCCAGTAGCTTGAGGAGGGTGGCGTGGAGCAGGATGGTGTTGATAGCCATTCCTTCCACCATGACCATGACCATGACCATTGCCGTTCCTTACGTGAGGTGGCATATAGGCGATGGCTCGAGGTTCAACAATGTTGACCTCTCCCTCAATGTTGTCAACAACTTCTTGTTGATTCACAAGGTTGTTTTCACCTCCAAGTCCAGGCTGGACGGCTCCTTGAGGGAGAGGAGGTAGAGGAGGTAGAGGTGGAACTTGTTGGTTGTTCACCTCATTGTTGACTTGTTGCAGAGGCAGAGCACCGGGCTGGGCACCAAACAGCTGTTGTTTTTGCACCCCGAGACCTTGCCTCCAAGTCTTTCTTCGTTGTTGACTTGTTGTAGAGGCAGAGCACTGGCACCAAGCAGTTGTTGGTTTTGCCCCCCCCCCCCCCCCGAGTCCTTGCCCCTCAACTCTTTCTTCGATCAGACCAATCTGAGCCATGATGTTTTCTTTATTTTGGATCATTTGCTCCTTGAGAGAATCATTGGCTTCCTTAAATTGGTCATGTGACTCGTTCATTCGATCTATTAATCCTATGAATTGCTGAATCTTCTGCTCATGCGCCAAGGAAATTTCATTCATGGCGTCGGTGAGGTATTGCAGTAGGATGTTCAAATTAGGGTCTAAAGGTAGTGAAGGGTCAACTATGGCTTTTCTTCTGGTTTGCATGCCATGACTTGACTTCCTATCATGACCTTTTGGCGGCATGCTTGCCGCTAAGAACTAAAAAGAAAATACAAAAGAATTAAAAAAAGTAAACTTCAGAGAGATGGGTAAGAAAAGCTTCTTGGAGACGCCTGAGGAAGGAAGTCAAATCTTGTTGAGTCCCACCGGGCGTGTCAAAAAGAGATGTTGCGCCAAAAATCTCTTAATAGAGTTTTTGCGGAAAATTCTTAATGACAGCATAGGGGCGTGCCAGTCAATTTGCTGAAATTGACAAAGAGGTTGAGAAACTAGATCTGGTGCGCGGAGGAGCAGATTTAAAGATCAGAGCGATTTGTGGGGACTGGACCAAAGTCATACCGGAGCATTTAAATCATTGGATCCACAAGAACAAGACTTCCTAATTTTGCCTGCAAGAGCTGTTATTGATTGAGATTTGAGAGAAAAAGGCAATTTGATTTTTATTGCTGAGAGAGAAACAAGAGTACAATGTTTTAACGTCCGGAGACAAGATTGAAATAAGGAAATAACACTTCTGGAGTGATCTTTTGTCCGCAGACAAGGATTAAAACCAGAAAATGTTGAAGAACGAGTAAGAACTCGTGATGAACAAGAGAAAACGGCGCGGAGCCTAAGAGAAAATAAGCACGGAGCTTGGTTTTTTGCGCGGAGCAAGTTTGTAGCTGTAGAAGCGTTGAAAGTGTATGAGAGATGTCTCCTTAAGCTCTGGAGTTGAATCCTTTATATAGGGGGCGGCATGGGCCTGAAATCTGGTGGGCTTTAATTGCTGAGGAAGGCAATTCCCTCTGACTGGTCAGATGGCATCTCCAAGAAGGTGCAGTGAAGCTTCCTTCTCCTTCAGATTGCTTCTAACAGGTGAGAGGAGGGTGGAGAGGAGGCTAGGACATCTCCCTCTGGTGTATCAGGCGGAAATTCGTCCCTCTGATGTATCAGGTGTAAAATCTTCCCTCTGATGTATCACATGGCATGCCTTTTGATACGTCCGATGGGCTGAAATCTTCTGATTGGCTAAGAGGTGGCTCTCTGACCTCGGTCTTGGAACCTTAGCATCATGGCCATGAAATTCCCTCTTACTTAGCCATATTGAGCTCTTCGGTTCACAAAAATATCTTTTAATTAAGAACCATGGCTAAACCGGGGTAACAAAGCCACTTGTCCTTAACTGAAAAGAATGCAAAAGTTGCAAACGAGCTCGGATTGAGCCCAAACTTCTCCAGTAGGGTTTGTATATCATCCAAAGACCATGGTAAAAGTCTTGGCCTGGTTCGAGCCCTCCATCATGGTGAACTAGGTTTCACACCCCAAATTGTCCTTAAATGAAAAACACGCGTAAGTTTTTTATTCTAAGTCTGATTGAGATGAAACTTTGCCAAGGGACTTAGATTACCTCCATAAGACTATGGAAAAAATTCTAAGTAAAACTGAGCTCTCCTTGGTGGTGAATTAGGTTTCACACCCTGATCGTGTCGTCTATGACCATAAAAATAATCCCCACAAATAACTAACTAGAATAGCTATGGCAAATAGGGGTCGAATCCCACAGAGAAGGTTTATGTGATGAACAATCAAAAGATAGAAAGATCTTTTCCAAAAATCGATTAGAAAACAGGGGATTGAATAAATCAATTATAAAGAAAACAATTAAACTAAAAATAAAGTAAAGCAAATCTAAATCTAAATCTAAATCTAAATCTAAAGCAGATTATAAAGCAAATTACTAAAGCAGATTAATAAAGCAAACAATAATTATAAAGCATACTTCTTCACCAGTGGTATCCTTCAATCAAATTAACTATGGATCCTAGATTTAAAAGATGAATTTTGCATCTTATTCTTGACTGACAACTGATATAGGTTTCCCAACATGTATTTTAGATAAGAGGCCGATTAGAGCTGCAGTTATCCCTATTATTCCTTCAGCGATCGATTACTTTCTTAGGGCTTAAAGATCACTTGAGAAGAAAGCATTAAGAACAGTTAATTTTACACACATGCCTACGAATAGAACCATACGAAGAGAAATTTCTCGCCCTCCGGTGGACAAATACCCATTAAGCAGCGATTAAACAAACCTAATTTGCTACATACAATCAAACTTGAGTGATTAATTCTAAGTATGATCTAGCCATAGATCTTCCTCTTACATCCTTAGTGGCCACATAATTCAGATAAGATTCAGAATCATAAAATTATTCTAGGGTTTTGACTACTATCATCAAGAACTTAACACAAAATTATAAGTATAGAAATCTCACCATAATTAATTGATTGAATTCCCCAAAGGATCAGAAGTATTAAGGATTTAGCTACTCATGGATTTAGGAAAATCCATGAGAGGCATAAGAATACTTACAGGACTGGGAGAGGCGGAATCTCCCCTTTGAAACCCTAGGGACGTCGCACCCCTCTATGGCTAGAGATGGTGTCGACTTCTCCCCTTCTAAAACTAGAGAAAAAACCTAAAAACTAAAGAAAGGTAGAAAAAGAGAATAAACTAAATCTTTGATGTGTAAAAGTATGTGATTTGTGATACAGGAGGTGGCTATTTATAGTGGAGGAATAGGGTAGGACGGTTTAGGCTCTTCTTGGTCTCCAAGTAGGATTAGGTGTCATCCTAGAGTAGTCTCCAAGTCAAAAGAGGACTTCTAGAATTTCCTGGAAATTTCCTGGAATTGAGCAGGAACTTCGACTTCAGTTTCGGGCTTGAAGATGGCAGATCTGGGCTTTGCACTTCGAAAGAAAGTTGTAGAGCTCGGAGTTAGCTTTCCAACGGCTACTCATGGGCTTAAAACGGACATTTGAGCAGAAAGTTATGGCCTTTCTACGAAGACTGCGCTGAAACCGGGCTAATATCGCAAATCTACGGGATTAATGCGGGATTTGGATATTCTTTTGGATATGGGGCCTACAATGGGATTTTAACTCCAATTATAGGTTTATATGGGCTGAGTATATTCCCATATAAATAATCCAAAAATCCTCAACTTTAGGGCTTCTTCTGGGCTTGTCTTCAATCCTTAATAAATTAAGCTCCAAATCTTCAATTTTGCTTTTTGAATTAATTCTTCAATTCTTCAAAATATCTTCAATCACGAACTTCGAATCTTCAAATCTTCATTCCAAGTGGCTAAATCCATAGTTGAGTAAAAAGTCTCCAAAATAGCTCCAAAAAGAGTGAAAAACAATAAGTTTTCACTTTTCTTGTCTTCAGGACCTAAAAACACAAATACTAACAAAACAGGGTAAAAACACATATAAAAATAGCTATAAAAACATACATAATTTGAGCTCGATCACACCCCAAACTGTCCTTAAATGAAAAACATGCATAAATTTTTCATCTTAAGTCCAATAAAGCTGAATTTCCACCAGTAGGCTTAGATTATCTCCATAAGACTATGGAAAAAATTCTAAGTAAAATCGAACTCTCCGTAATAGTGAACTAGTTTTCTCACCCCAAATTGTCCTTAACTGAAAAACATGCATAAGTTTTTCATCCTAAGTCTGATTGAGATGAAATTTGGCCAAGAGACTTAGATTATCTCCATAAAAATATGGAAAATATTATAAGTAAAACCGAGCTCTCCTTCATGGTGAACTGGTTTCTCACCCTAAACGTGCATAAGTTTTTCATTTTAAGTTCGTTTGGGATGAAACTTAGCCAAGATGGTCCACATGAACCAAGGATCATCATGGTCTATCCCTCTATTGGAGCCGCACCCCCTAGCTATATCAATTTCATTGATTTCCCCTTTTTGTCCTTAAATAAACAAAATACAAATTTGCCTCCCGGGAGAGTGCAACTAGCTGGGCGGCCTGACCACTATGTTAGAGTGATCATGTGTGGTATGTGGGAGATAAAATCCCACGCCTCTCTTAGTTCAGTGAGTGTTTCACTTGCTGTCAAACTCTTGCTCTCTACCTCCTCGGTACAAGGGGTGAGGAGACAGCTTCCTGAGAACAAGGCGGCCTTCCCTGAGTATAGGGAACGACTTAGACTTTTTAATTCCATGAAATATTTTCCATCTGCATGGTCAGATGGCATACAACTTCCTTTTTTATTATCTATCTGACCTTGCTGACAGTAGTATCAAGGGAAACTGCTTCCTTGAGGCCTATCACACTACATCCTTAGGCAAGGGCGGCACTCAAGGGGAAAATAATAATAATTATTCTGAAAAATAATTATTATTTATTAATTAATTAGTAATTTTCGGCCCTTATTAATTAATTACAAGATTTTCCTAATTCTATCAGAACTAGGGTGGTGCAGAAACTAAGTTTCTTCAGGATTTGGAATCAAATCTTGACCACTGATCTTGATTTTATTCTTGTGAAGACCAATTTACCCTCAATTGTAAATTAAGGTATAAACAAAATCAAAGCAAAATTGGGGCGACGAAGAATGTAGGGATGCAACCGGGTAGGGTACCCGCAAATTTTGAGGTACCCGTACCTTAACCCTATTATTTTTTAGGGTACCCTTACCCTTTAACGACCCGGTTATTTTTTAAAATCACTACCCGTAGCCTACCCGTTTAAAATATTAACTACCCGTTAACTACCCGAACCCGATAAAAAACCCGAATAGTTTTTTTCTTTATAATTAAATAATAATAAATTAATTAAAATTAAAGGAGTAAATTAAAATTAACTTGTATAATTGTAGAACAAAGTTAAAAATTATATTTTTAACCATAAACAAATATTAATTAGGTTAATTAGGAGTAATTTTTAAGTAAAAATATAATATATAAATAAAAAATTAATATTAAAATAATTAATTAGTAACCGAGTTCGGATAGTGGGTACCCTAAGATCACTACCCGAACCCTACCCGAACCCGTCACGGGTAGTAAAATCACTACCCGTTAACCCTGTTATATAATAGCCTAACTCTACTTAATCGGGTCGGATAGTGTCGGGTACCTATTATCCACTACCCACTTGCATCCCTAGAAGAATGGCTACGGTATATATCATGTGAGAAAACTCGCTTAATGTGGATTCTTCAACCGATTTTAGGAACCGAATTTCAGTTATTGAAACTACAAGTTTCTATTACCAGACTCGTGACTGGTGACTCTTTCTCCAAACCAAAATGGAAAAGAATACTCAAAATGTTGATTAGGCCATTTGCATTTCTAGCTTAGAGAGTGCTACCACATCTAACAAAATTTATACAAGTTGTAAGAAAAGGTAGTACTTACCATAAGGCCTGAAACATTAAAAATAATTAAACCCAGTATATATATATATATAAATCTGAGTTTGTTTCACAAGTTGATTCGGAGACAAACTCAGTTTTTAAAAAATTCAAAATAAAATAAAAACTACACATCTTAAATAAAATTATCCATTAGAGGATAAATATAATATTTAAATTTTATTTATATCACTTTTAAAAAAACTACATATTAATAAAAAATTGTCATAAACTACCTTATAATGATTATTTTATTTTCATATATACTCACTCACTCATTTGTCTTGTATATATATGCCAAAATAGGTTGAATTTTGATTAAAAAGTTGCGCACTTTAGGTATATTCTTTGAAGCTGCATATTCTCCTTTGAAACGTGTGGCCATTATACGAGGGACGTCCTATTGATTACTCCATTACTGTTGACCAAAGACTCCAAAAATTTAAACAACTTTGGCAACTCCACTCAATTCTCATATGAAATCCTTCTTTCCCTAACCACGTTCTAGCTTTTGAATTTTCAAAAGTCAATGTGATCAAGCAGCAAATTTAACGTGTATAATAATTTTGTTTTTTAAATTTTGACGAAATGAAAAGTACAATATGAAGAAAGAATATGTATTTAATATAAATGAACTTGATTTACAATATTATATTAGAATTAATATGGTTAGGTATTTTTTTTGAGGTAAAAGATTTGGATTTTCATTTAGCTTGGAATAAAATTACAATCATTTTGCTGAATGCCCAAGACTACACTGGGAAATTACAATATTATATTAGAATTAATATGGTTAGGTATTTATCATTAATTAGTTTGCACTTTGTATGTTCTACTTATAAATAAAAGGGAAAGAACTATGCATTGATTCATAAAAAGAGTTAGAAATTTTGCCAACAAGTAAGAATGAAGAGAAAGTTGACTAGAAAAGTGGACGATACCAAACTTTATTTCACAAATCACAATCTATATATTAATAACATGATTATTTTTTATTTTAAAAAAAGGATCTGATTCCTTCAAAAAAAAAAAGGATCTGATTCCTTCAAAAAAAAAAAAGGATCTGATTTATAAATTCTTGTGAAAGTAGCAAAAATTAATAAAGTGTTTCATTTGCTGTGCTTCAAGGTACTCTCAACTTGTATTTTTATTATGACGATCAATTCAGCGTTTTGAATAGTTAACAACTTAACATTCAACAACCAAACCCCAAGCCCTAAAGCTTGAGAGTTCAGATCGATATGGAAATTTCCTCACTGACTACTTTATTACTCCATAGTTAACAAGTAAAGAAGATTTGTACAAAGAAGTTGCAAATAGTAGTGCTAATTATATCCTCTCATAATTATCTTTTTTTTTGCCACAAATATCCTCTCATAATTAAAACCTAACTAATATACATGGAATAAATTAAATTGATAAACGTTAGTTCTAGAAAATTGCTCCTCTCTCCCCTTCTCCCTCTCTAGTTCTCGTTGTTGTTTTGACTACTCCTCCTCCTCCTTGGTTGTCACGCCAAGGGGGAGGAGGATGATTTGGTTTTTGTTTTCAATAAGGAATTCAGATCTACAGATCTGATCAGTTTTATTTGAGTTTTTTTGAGTCGGTTTGAGTCAGTTTGTTTTTTAGTTAGTTTCGAGTCTAGTCTCAGTTCTTTTTGAATCTGAGTTATCCAGTCTGAATTTTATGATAGTTTTAAGCATGATCAACCTTTTATTTATTTTAGATCTGTGGTAAAATCGTTGTAATCCTTTTCTTTTGGGTGCCAAGGAAGAGATCTGTTCATCGAATCAATCACTTGATCATCGTTGATCAAAGCTTTTTGTTTGGAAGAACAAGCGACAACGAGGGAGTGATGGGCGTGATAGCGAGACATCAACATGATTCACGACAGGTGTTTTGGATTTTCAAGGAAGATCCAGTTTTTCCGGTGCAAAAAGTAATCGATTATGTAGTTTTACTGAGATTTGATGTAATGAGGGATGATATTCCTAAAATTATTGTAAAATCAGTTACATGAATGAAAGTTATCTATTTTTCAAAAAAAATTGATAAATGTTAAAGGTTTTGGGCCAGGTTTAGATTCTATTCTATCTTCAAGAGGTCTATGTTATGCTTTAACCTAGACTGGAGTAATTCCCCCTCACCCGAAAAAAAAAATTGTTTCAGATGCAGATGCAGCTGAAAGAAGTGGTCTCTGGAAATCTATTTGTGAATCTAATCGATTACATCATCTTCCTTGGTTACTAATGGGAGATTTTAACCAAGTTCTTTCAGCTAAAGAGAAAAGTAGTAGGAGAGGAGTCAATCTTAATAACTGTCAAAGAATGTTGAATTGTTTCAGAGAATGCAACTTGATTGACCTGGAAACTTCTGGGCCGAAATTCACCTGGTGGAACAAAAGAGAGGGATCCGATTTTGTGAAAGTTCGTCTTGATAGGGCAGTTGCTAATGATTGTTGGCTGGATTTGGTTAAAAATTTCACGGTAACTACTTTACCCCGCACTAGTTCTGATCATCATCCTATTTGCCTTAAGTGTTCTGATGGACAAGGTACCAATTCTCCCTTGCCGTTTTGATTTGAAAATGCCTGGATGACTCATGAAAGTTTTCTTGATTGTGTGAAAGAGAGCCTCACTAGAACCAGTAATTCTATGATTGAATCTCTTAATCTTCTAGCACAAGATTTGAGGGTATGGAGTAGAGAAAGCTTCGGGGATATATACAAAAGAAAGAGGCGAGTTCTAGCTCGTCTAAATGGAATTCAGAAAAGATTGGATCAGGTGCCGAATGACTTCCTACAGCAGCTTGAAGCATTACTCATTGAAGAGTATAATTTGATTTGTTTCCAGGAAGACACTTTGTTCAAGCAAAAATGCAGGGCAGATTAGTTAAAATTTGGGGATTACAACTCAAAATTTTTTCATGCTGCTATAAAGAAAGCCAATACTAGAAAAGTTGTCACAACTTTGAAATTAGATTATGGCTCTTGGTGCACTGATTCTGCATTTCTTAAGCAGATAGTCCTTGATTACTACCGAGATCTGTATTCTGATGACGACATTACTATCAACACCTCTTTGCCACCATTATGCGATGCTTGGAAGCTGACTCCGGAGGATAAATTATCTTTGGATGGGGAAGTCACGAAGGAAGAAGTTAAAGCAGCGATCTTTGGGATGAACCCAAATAAAGGTTTCTTTCAGAAGACATGGAATTTAACTGGTGATAAGGTGGTGAGTTTGGTTCGGGATGCTTTTCGAAATGGGAAAATTGACAGTGAGTTGAATCGAACGATGATTGTACTAATTCCGAAAGTTGAAGGCCCGAAAAAGATTTCTCAATTTCGACCCATAAGCCTATGCACTGTGCCTCTTAAAGCTATTACTAAGCTTATGGTGGACAGAATTCGACCATTGTTGCATAGAATGGTAAGCAAGAATCAATCTAGCTTTGTTCCGGGGCGCCACACCTCGGACAACATCATTGTAGTTTAGGAGGCTTTGCACACTATGAGACTTATGAAGAGGAGGAAAGGAGCAGTTGCAATAAAAATAGACTTGGAGAAACCCTATGACAAAATTAGATGGCCTTTTTTTACATGGGGTTCTGCAAGAAATCGATTTGCCACAATCCTGGGTAAACTTGATCATGGACATTGTTACTTCTAATAGGTTCTCAATCATTTGGAACCGGGAGCGTTTGCCTTTCTTCACCCCTTCAAGAGGCATAAGACAAGGTGACCCTCTCTCTCCTTATCTCTTTATGCTCTGCTTGGAGAAACTTAGGCATATGATTAATGAAGAAGTGAAACAAGATTGTTGGAAGCCTTTGGCGATCATTAATAGAGGCCCATTTCTGTCACATATTTGTTTTGCCGATGACTTAGTTTTGTTTGTGGAAGCTTCAAATGATCAGCTGGATGTGATGATGGGTGTGTTAAGGAATTTTTGCGAAGCTTCTGTGAAAAAATAAGCTTAACAAAGTCGAAGATCCTTGTATCATCAAATATTGAACATAAACGGGCTATGGATTGTAGTAACTATTGTGGCATACCTCTGACTGATAATTTTGGTAAATATCTTGGTGCACCAATGATTCATGGTAGGGTCACCAAAACTACATATGGCACAATTCTTAGCAAAGCGCAGTCTCAACTGTTATCATGGGGAAACCAATTTCTTTCGATGGCGAGCAGGATAACACTGATACAATCGGTACTTAGTGCTTTGCCAACATACTTAATGCAAACAACATTTCTTCCTGATCATATTGTCAAAGAGCTAGAGAAGCTGATTAGACATTTCCTATGGGGGGAAGATGCTGGAAATAGAAAGCTTCATGCCATCTCTTGGGATAAGATTTGTTTGCCGAAAGAGCAGGGTGGCTAGGGTGTGAGAGATGTTAGGAAGGCAAATCTTGCCTTTTTAGCGAAGTTGGGCTGGCAAATTATCACTAACAAGGATTGCCTTTGAGTTGACATTGTTCGCCACAAATATTTGCGAATGTATGACTTTTTATCAATTCCAAGCATGGAGTTTAATACAAGTATCGACGGATATATCGAGGTATCGATGAAATTCAAAAATAAGTGGTCCAAAATGCACTAAAACGACGGATATTTATAGTAAACGTTTGAATTTTGCCTTTAAATTTTGACCAATTCTTATTTACATATTTTCACATGTTTTAGAATCAAGATATGATAAATAGAGTATATGTAGACATTATTTTTTATTTTTTGATATTTTTTACTGCGGAAAGTGTATATAATATGTATAAATCAACTATACTAATTTAAACACACATTTCTTTTATCTCCAAAATGATGGTTACCAAATTAACCACTTCATTAAATGTAAAAGATTATATGATTTCTTTTCTGAAGCAAGAAAGTACTAGATCATATTTATAAATGCATTATTTTATATTATTTTAGTCACAAAACACAATCCAAAGCACAAACACAACCTCAGTAACACATTGAATTTCTTGGAGGCTCAAAATCTCACTACTACCGTAGTTACCACTGCTATGACTTCTACTAGGCATGGATGTATCATCTCCCCCGGGGGCGGTAATCCAGTTAAAATATTCAAGTCATGACATATAAGGTTTATAAACCACCGTATAATTGTGAACATATTCCAAATATGCCTCTCGACTAATACTTCTTAGCCATCTAATAGGGGGCACTCACCCGAAACTGCGTCCGCGTTTGGCTGTTGCACCGGATGCTCATTATAAGCCTGTTGTTCAAGTGGATAGTCTGGATACATGTTAGATGAAACCAATGATTCAAATTCAGGAATCTTCCTATTATTGAGATGACCAAAACCCAGACTTAATTGAAACAGATATTTGACAACAATGTGACTTTTACTTTGAACAAAGCTTTGGGCAAAAAAAAAATGACATAGAAGTGTTGTGTCGAATACCAACACTAAAACGAAACAATTATCGAGAAACCCGGGTCTATCTCAAACCGAATCACTTAAACGAAACAATTATTTGTATTACTATTACCACAATTTTGTATAAATGACTTCAATTGCTAATATTTTTGAAAAAACGCTTTCCTTCATCGAAATGTCGCTTATATTTTTAATCTTAAATGTAAAAACGAAAAAAGAAATATTTAATTTAATATGGATATTTACGGATATTTGCGGATATTTACGGATATATCGAGATTTATCGAGATATCGACAAATATCGACAGATACACGGATATATCGACGGATATCCCGTGACATTGAAATTTTTATGGATATTTATATCGAGGGGGTACAGATATCGGATATATCAAGGTATTGACAGATATTTAATTCCATGATTCCAAGTAAATCTACTGATTCCTTCACATGGAGAAGTATTTTGAAGGGAAGAGAAGTGTTGTTAAAAGGGTTAGGAATCAACATTAGTAATGGCCAAACAACTCGTTTTTGGTTAGATGACTGGATGTAGGAAAGCCCGTTAATTAATTATGCAACTCAACCCTTGGCTGATAGTGAAGCAAATCTTTATGTTGTATCTTTTTGTGATGAATATGGTGGCTGGAATTTTGAAGCTCTAAACGAGGTACTTCCCATGGACATTGTGTTTACAATTTCAGCGACTTGGATTCATACAGATGATGACAAAGAGGACTCCTGGTTTTGGAAATTAGAGGGTGATGGCACTTTTTCCACACGATCAGCCTATATGATCCAATTGTCTCCACAAACTCTGAATACCTTACCCTGGCGCAAGGTATGGTCACTTCCCTGTCCTAATAAAATTAAAGTTTTCTTATAGAGAGCCTTGCAGTGTTCACTACCTACAGCTTCCTTTCTCTTTTGAAGACATGTTGCGTCACAACCAGCCTGTTTTCGTTGCTCACATGTTGATGAATCATTGTTGCATGCTTTGCGTGACTGCCCCAGATCTCGGGAAATCTGGTTATTGTTGAATCCAGCATTAACAAATGACAATTTCTTTATTGTTGATGAACAAGATTGGCTTCTTTCTAATTGTGCTAGTAGCCGGCAGTTTCTTGATCTTGATTGGGGGATTATATTTTTATATGGTATCTGGCATATCCGGTATTGGAGAAATTGTTCCCTGCATGACACAAATTTTGTGTGGCCTCTAAATATTACCCAACACATTTTGTCTCGTGCTAAGGAAGCAAGTGATGTTCTAAGGTGTTTTAATCCGAGGCTTAGGCACGAGGCACTCATCTCGTGGCAAAGACCTACATCTCCTTTTATCAAGGTGAATGTTGATGGTAGTGCAAGGGGTTCTCCAGGCCTTTCAGCTGCTGGGGGATTGATTCGTGATGCTGAAGCAGGGTGGATCTGTGGTTTTGTCTTTCGAGTGGGTATTTCCTCAATCTTAGTAGCGGAATTATAGGTTATTTACTATGGTCTTGTCTTGTGTTGGGATAGAAGTTTTCGCTTTGTTGAGCTAGAAACAGATTCATTGCTTGCTCTTGCAAAAATTAAAGGAGTTCGTTTTGATTACGGTCCACATCACCGATTAGTTGATGCCATTAGTGAATTGATTCGTCGTGATTGGACTTACAAGATAACTCACATTTACAGGGAGGCAAACATGTGTGCAGATTGGTTGGCTACCCACTTTGATGATTTTGATCTGGGCCTGCATACCTTCGACTCTCCGCCTTCAGGAATTACCTCAGCCTTCACTGCTGATGCCATGGGACTAGTCTGGCCAATGGTCATATGATGTAACCTTTTATTTTCTTCCTCTCTATATATATAAAAAAATTGTTAGGATTATTTTAAGTATGATGAAATGTCTGAATATTTCATTACAATTATCTATAAGGTAATGCGCTAAGGTTATGTTTGGTTCATGGTATCTTAGGTATCATGTGGTAATGTCATTCACACTACTTTCCTAGGAATGCTATTTTAGTGGGAAAGTATAATTTTTTTATTTTTGTGGGAATAAAATTACCATGTTTGGTTAACATGGGAAGTTCTTACAAATTAGGTCCTCCTTAGACGAAAACCAATGCTTGTCATCCCTACAAATAAATTTTGATAGAAAAATGGTTTTATTGTATTAATTAAAAATCAAAACATATTAGTCCAAATAAATTCAATAAATATGGTATGATATAAAAATTTTCCGTGCTTTTTAATTTATATACATCTCGCACACTAGTATTAACTAACATCTTGCACAATATGTCATAATTTACTAAATATGTATTTTAATTTGTTGAAATTGTGTTTTAAGGCCCTTATTTGAGCTTATTTGTAAAGTTGAAGCTCTTTTTTGAGCCTTTAGTCTTAAATTTTGAGAATATAAGAGAAAGATAAGGGAAAAAGTGTAACACTTTGCTCGGAAAGTTAACTTTCTTATACTTTTAGATGGGAATGTCATTCCCACATAAAATTAGATTTCTCCAACTAAACATAGGAAAATTATTTTCCCTATCTAAGTTACCATACTTTCCCACTACTTTCCATGAACTAAACGCAACCTAAAAGATATATCTTTATTTTATAGAATCTTTAAATTGTGAGGAAGTGCTTGAATTTGGTAACCAAATCTGGTTTTTGATGCATCACTGAAATGCACCTAGCATGCATTTTTTTGCTTTTATGGTTAGCACATAACATCATAGTTATCCACTAACAAACTTTTCAATGGGAAAATTTCCTCCCTAAGACATCATAGTCTAGCTGATCAATACCCTAAAGCCCCATTAATTGCTTCATAGATTCCGTTACGGATGGATTAACGTATCTTCAAATTGTAAATTTAAGGGGCAAAAAATTCTAAATGAAATTTTAGGAGACAAAACGTTAATTTTAGACAAATTCATGGGGTAAAAAGGAACTTTAGTCGTTTTTGTTTAAATAGAAAAACATGAAATTTTTGTTTGAGTATTAGGTTGCAGCTGCTAGCTTCTTATTTTATTTATTTTTTTAAATCTAGCTATTCACATTGATTTTTTTTTAATCTTCAATATTGCTATACTTATACGGAAAATTGTCAATATCTCCAAGGGGACATCCCAATGGTTAAAGCTTAGGACGACTTGTGGGAGGTTTCGGGTTCGAATCTTAGGATCGTGGGAAATAGGAGGGTTGCCTCCTATTGTGTAGCCCATTTTAATATCATGTTTATGAGTAGCGAAAAAAAAATACGGATGATTGTCAACGAAATTTTACTATCCTTCTTTTGTTATATAATAAAATAAGATATATCATCATTATATCTATTTTTCTTTAGATTCCTTACAATTAGTTGTCAAGTGATCCTCTTAATGATAGTATCATAGTCTAGTTAGCTATCTTAAGTATAAGGGGAAATTAATAATGGATTTTGATCAACAAAGTAAATTGATCCTATTGAAAATTTAGGTGAAATACATAAAAGATTGAGACGGAAGTGCACACAGTGCTCATTTTTAGAATAATATATTAAAATTTTTGTATTTTAAAATCAAATTCGATAAGAAAAGTAGGTTAATAAATTTGTTTCAAATTTATGTTTTTTAATCTTAATTTCTTCAATATATATATATATATATATATATATAAATTTGGTACGTCAATTTTATGAAACTGGATTGGGATCTCGAAGTGAACCGAATATAAATGTACCCAAATTCGGAACGCGGATCCCGGAATATGGATCCCAAGGGGTATGAGAGATCCCGGTAACTATGGGATGAGCATTACACAATGAAAATTTAATCCTACTGAAAATTTAGGTGAAATCAAGTTGACCCTTATACCCCCCAAATTCCAGAAGTAATATTTATTTCACAAATCACAATCTATATATTAGTAACATGATTATTATTTTTATTTAAAAAAGGATCTGATTTAAAAATTCTTGTGAAAGTAGCAAAAATTAGTAAAGTGTTTCATTTGATGTGCTTCATATAGCTAGGTAATCTCAACTTGTATTTTTAAGACCAACACAATTCAGCGTTTTGAGTAGTTAAGAATCAACAACCAAACCCCAAGCCCTAAAGCTTGAGATCGAGATGGAAATTTCCTCACTTAGGTACTTTATAACAAGTATAGAAAATTTGTGTTTTAGCCATATCGATCGTATGTTTTCTCGAGGAGAAGAAGTTGCAAATAGTGTTGATTATATCCTCTCGTAATCAAAACCTAACTATACTATGGAATAAATTAAGTTGATAACACGTTAAATTTCCACCTATAAGGTTTGGGGTTTAGATTTTGTTCTCTCTTCGAAGTCTATCTTATGTTCTAACCTAGACTGGAGTAATTGCCCCCTGCACGAAATAAAAATATTGTTAGCATTTATTTAAATATGATGAAATGTCTGAATCATTATAATAAAATTATTTATAAGTTGATGCGCAAAAAGATATATTATTATTTTTTAAAAAAAAATATTGTTTACAAACGCACTTAATCCTTCAAAAAAAAAGTGCTTGAATTTGGTTCTAGAATCTTTAAATTGTGAGGAAGTGCTTGAATTTGGTAACCAAATCTGGTTTTTGATGCATCACAGAAATGCGCCTAGCATGCTATATATATTTGCTTTTATGGTTAGCACATAACATCATAGTTATGCACTAACAAATTACTTTTCAATGGGCAAATTTCCTCCCTAAAACATCATAGTCTGGCTGATCAAAGTGTTGAAAATCAACTTATTCATATGCACCAAGAACCTTGATCTATTATTCATTCAAAGATTATTGAAATTGACTATAATGCTTTTTTAATTAATGCAAGATATCAAAATCATATGGCACTAGTACTATTATGTCCTCTATGGGATTTTCCATTTTCATGAAGGTGATCCATATGGAAGATGTTGATTAGGATTTAGAATCTTTAGACAAACATGCTTGTGTTTGATGTTTGGTCTTTTTTGAGGCTGAGTTTTAAGTTAATTAGCTCCAACGGCCCGCCATCCACATACACACACACACAAAAAAAAAAAAAAAAACCTCCAAATTTGTTTCTTTGTTAGTAGTTATATTTTCTTCAGTAAAAATGTACACCAACATCGTATTTGACATTTTAGCTCTTAATTTTATTCTATGTTTAGGGTAAGATCTAAAAGCCTCTTTTTAGGATTCCATATTCTGTACTATAATTAATTGTGTTGCGCCAAAAATCTGTTTGGAGTTTTGGAAAAGGGGTGTGTCAGTCAATTTGCCGAAATTGACAAAGTCAAAGCGAATGTAAATATATTGTTGTAGTGCGGAGATCAGACAATAATTTGTGGTGTGCTGGTTATTAGTCACATCAGAGTGTTTAAATCATGCAAACTAGATTCGTATGGATTTCAAGGCAAAAGGTTCTTAAAAAATGAGAAAGTTGTGAAGAGATTTTTTTTTTATCAAAGTGTCGGTTTAAGTCGACTAAAATTCATTATAGAAACAAGTTTCAATCGAACAAAGACAAGAGTCTAGGTCTAAGAGAAAAGTTCATAAAGAAGTGTTGATTAAGGGCTGGAATCTCAATTCGGTACCAAATCTTTCACTTTAATACTAACTTGGTACCAAACCTTTAATTTAGTCCAATTTGGTACCAAACGTTTTATTAATCGTCCAATTTAGTACTTTTTCAAGCCGTCAGCGAGTGAAAAACATACACGTTAAATAATGCGTTGAGAATTTTTGATCGGAAAAAATAGCCGCGTGGCATTTTTAATTAATAAGAAAAAAAAATTTCTTTTTTTCTTTTTCTTTTTCCTCTTCCTTTTCTTTTCTTCTTCCCCCCTCCCCCTTTTTTTTCCTTCTTCCTTCTTAAAAACCGATCCTGCATTTTTTCCACTAACCCCTAGCATCATCGTCAGCCATTGCCACTCCGATGTCTGATTTACAATTAAAAACCCAATGGGTAGTCTTAGATGTCCCTGAAATAAGTTCATACGTCATGATTATACCCATTATTGAAGGGAGTTTTAGGTCTGCTCTTTGGGTGTTCGTTTCATTTTTTGGGCCAAAAAAAATCTTGGTTTCATTTGGTGAAAAATGGGTGTTTAATCTGTGTTTTATTTGGATATATATTCATGTGTTCTTGAAAAAAGAAAGTAACTATTCTTTTTTGGCCAATCAATAATATTGAACTAGTAGTTTTGAGGTTTTTGATCTTGATTCTCTATGAGAAAATATCAAGTTCAATATGAATTCGTTTTTTTATCTATATTAGGTTGAATTTGATATTTTATTTTATATATTTTGGCCCAAAAAAGTTATGGCGATGAAAGGTTTGCCTAGAGAGTAGTGGAGGGATTATTTTCGGATTGCAAATTCTGCCATATATGATATAATCGATCATGCAATAATAATGGCGGCTTGGATTGTCCGAAAGAGTTTAGATTGTGAAGAGATCAAATTGCTGAGAAGCTCTTCACTTGTAAATTCACTCGATGTTCGGTTGCGATCGTGTGGAGCTGGCGGTGCCTGAATACGGCGATGATAGCGACGGAGGAAGTGGCGGCACTGGATGCCAAGCTACAACAAGGATTAAAAGAGAAGCCGATGAAGAAGAAGATGGATGTGAGTTTTTTTATGCTGGAGGTAGCAAAGAGAGCAAAGCTAATAGTAGCTGCTGCGCCAAAAATCTCTTTGAATAGAGTTTTTGCGAAAAACTTAATAGCAGCGCGGGGCGTGCTAGTCATTTTGCTGAAAATGACAAAGAGGTTGTAGAAACATTTTGGTGGTGCACGTAACACAAGAAATTAGATCAGAGAGAGTGAATTGTGGGAACTAGATCAAAGTCACACTGAAGCATTTAAATCATCGATCCCAAATTGACTCTAAAAAATAAATGTTTCAAAAGATTTCTCGCTAAAAAGGAGATTGGAATAACAAGTTGATTGTTATTCATATGAGAAAAACATGTAACAAATGTTTTAACGTCTTGGGACGAGATTGAAAGAGAGGAAAAACTCGCGAAGAGTTGATTTAACGTCCTGAGACGAGATTAAAATGAGGAAATATTGAAGAACGAGGCTGGCACGTGTTGAAAAAAGATAGGTTTTGCAGGGTTGTTGCGGAAAGTGGCGCAGGGCCAGAGAGAAAATAAGCGCGGAGCTTAGTTTTTTGCGCGGAGCAAGTTTGTAGCTGTAGAAACGTGTTGAAAAATAAAGGAGGAGGACCCTTAATATAGGGGGCAGCCTAGGCTTTGGTACCAAGGCCAACAGTCTGCTCCAAACTTGCTGACTAAGTATTTGGTGCAATCTGACTTGACTTGCTTGCTTGACTTCCTTCTCTGACGATTCAAGGAACCTTCCTGGAAGTTGCTGAGAGATTCTGACATGACTTTCGACGCTGAATACCATTCATGACTATCCAAGGCCGACCAACACATATCCAACATGACCTAGATGCAATTCTCACCATCTCTGACACAATCCATCTTGACCCGGGCTTCGGTTGTTTCTGCACTGTAACTTGATTTGCCGACAAAGTAGCCAAAACGAACCTAACTTCGAACATAAACCATTAGGTCATGAAATTGATCATGACTTGACCATTCTTCGCCCTTGGTTCGATCAAAACAGAGATCAGATTCAAAAAATGACTAAACGGGAGTGGAAAGCCCTATGTCCTTAATTGAAAGAGTTGCAAAAGTTATCATAAAATGGTCGAAATAGGCTGAGCATGAAATTGACTTGCCCTCATCCATAATATGACATAACTAACATGAATGAAGTCATCTTGAGCTCCAATTTGACCTTTTCCGAGCAGTTGTCCTTAATTGAAAACCGCGGAAAAGTTACCACCGATGTTGGATTGAGCCCAAATTTCACCAGTAGGGTTCGATTACCATCATAAGTCCATGTGGAAAATTTCTGGTCGAAATCGAGCTCTCTTTCATGGTGAACTTGGTTTCACACCCCAAATTGTCCTTAATTGAAAACCGTGAATAAGTTTTTTCATCTTAAGTCAGAATACGATGAAATTTTACCAAAATGATCTATGGAAGTCAAGGATCATCATGGTATATTTAATTTTGAAATCAACCTAGCCCTCTCAATTTCATCAATTTCGCCTTTTGTCCTTAATTGAATAAAATGCAAAAGTTGGATTTTTTACCTAATTCGACAATGATCAAATTAGGGTATGGGCGGTTGGGACCAGGTTTTCAATATGTCAAACAACATGCCACATATCTAAATTAGATATGACATTATGTATTTTCATGAAATTAGGATGGTCGTCACATAAGAATTAAGCCTTCATTGAAATTGAAGATCAAATGAGATGACTTTGATTCTTTTCTAACCATCATTATTGAGCTAATAATAATTATAAAATAATAATTATTATTCAATAATTATTCCTAATTTTCGGCCTAATTGTAGGAAAATAGGAGAATAAAATCACTTTCCTAATTAATTTATGACTATGGTGGCATCAAATCCCGACTAAGCTTAGGATTTTAGATTAAATCTAAGCCACTCATCTTGTTCTAACATTATTAAGGACATATTTACTCTCAAGTGTAAATTGAGGTATCAACAGTAGCAGAGATGATCCCTTGATGAATCAAATTGCTAGTAATTATAGCTATGGTGAGGCCGAGGCTTTGACTGATGAAATTGAAGAAGAGTCTATGATTATTAGGGAAGTCTATAGGATCAAAGAAGTTCTTCTTCTTTGATTTTTTTGCCAAAAAAAAAATCTTGATTTCATTTGGTGAAAAATGGGTGTTTAATCTGGGTTTTATTTGGATATATTCATGTGTTCTTGAAAAAGAAAGAACTTTTTTTTTTCTGTTTTCGGTTTTTTTTAGTTAATAATTTTATTGGTATATTAGTTAAAGACGAGGAAAAAAAGAGAATGGAATTATTAATTTTTCTAAAAAAATTAAAAAATAATAAAACATTAAAAATAATAAAAAAGTCACGTAGATAACGGAAAAGTGGACTTAACGCGCGTGTTGTTCAAACACTACTGGAAGACCTGAAAAAGTACTAAATTGGACCATTCATAAAACATTTGGTACCAAATTGGACGAAACTGAAGGTTTGGTACCAAGTTAGTATTAAAGTGAAAGGTTTGATAACAAATTGAGATTTCAGTCGATGATTAAGCGTAAAGCTTGTGTTTTGCACTCTGCAAGTTCCCAATCCAGATCCATAATCCAAGGGATTGTACATTTAAACGCCACAACCACTAATTACATTGTCCATCTTTGCTAATTGATATTGTTGTCTTTCAACGTCAACTCTCTGATGATCTTGATTGCATAACTATCTCCTCGATTTCATGATATAAATATCAATTTAGAATCCCACAAATGGGTGGTTAATTGGTCAATTTTCGATTCTCCACATGTGAACACCTGATCCTTTCAAATTAATGATAACATGGCTTTTCCTTTGTTAAAATTCTAAGAGTAGCCTTACTTGAACATCAACACCTTGAAAACCATAACCAAAGCGCCATTGGCCATACACTAGGGCACCATGATTAAGCTCTTCTTACCACAGCATCGTTGTGCTTAGGGCGCCACCATGGTTCAAGGCGCCATTGTGTGTGCCACCTCTTACTCCAATTTGAAGCCAACGTCCTTAATTAAAGAAGAGCTTGAGTTTTGCGCTCTGCAGGTTTGTAGGTGTGTGTAGAAAGCTTTTTCGTTGCCAGGCCTTCTCCCAAGTTCCCAATCCATATCCATAATCCAAGGGATTGTACATTTAAAGGCCACAACTACTAATTACGTTGTCCATCTTTGCTAATTGATATTGTTGTCTTTGAACGTCAACTCTTTGATGATCTTGATTGCACAACTATCTCCTCGATTTCATGATATTAATATCAATTTAGAATCCCACAAATGGGTGGCTAATTGGTCAACTCTCAACTCTTCACATGTGAATGCCTGATACTTTCAAATTGAAGATAACATGGCTTTTCCTTTGTTAAAATTCACGAAGAGTAGCCTTGAACATCAACACCTTGAAAACCATAACCAGGGTGCCATTGGCCATACATTGGGGCATCTCGCTTCAGGGTGCCACCATCTATGGCGCCATGCTTCTTGCCACGGTGCCATTGTGCTTTGGGCGCCACCATGGTTCAAGGCGCCATTGCGCATGCCACCTCTTACTCCAATTTGAAGCTAACGTCCTTAATTGAAAAAGAACTTGTCACCCTAAATCCTAGGAGCTCAATTGGTCAGTCATCGCCTAAGTAGATGTTCAATTGCTTAGGAAACTAACGCCCAAGATCTCCAATTTCATAGTAATGCCAACTCCTTGAGCCAATTTTTTCATTTGGAAGGCCAATTGGCCTCAACCTTGCAAACCCTAGACCATCGGCCTAGATATTCAATTTAGGCCGATATCCTCAATTGAATATAATTCTTGCTTCATTTTGCTTATGATAGAGAAATTGAACAAATTCTCTCCTTCTAAGTTATCGCTTAGTCAAATCTTGATAAAAATAGCTTGATCATTGGCCTAAATGATAGAATTTAGCCAATGTCCTTGATTGAAAACTTATGTTACTCTTTGCAGATTGCGATGTTTAGGTTTGTGTCTACTTCTGAAGGGTCAAGTGCCTTGCAAAAGTCAAGACCACAGAGCAGGGCGTCGTTACTAATTCCTAGGGCGCAGGGTGCCGTCTCCGAGGCACCATCACCCTCCTAGGGTGCCGTTGGTGATTAAGTATTAATTGAATCACGGGCCTTCAAGCAACTTTCAGGGTGGTATGAGCTTTGAGTTCAAGAAACATGACTTTTCCTAACCCAATTCGGACTAAGGTGGTGCAAATCCAATTAGAATTAGGATTTTCAAGATTAAATCTTTACCATCCAAATCACTTGTTAGACCACTTTTACATATTTACCCTAATTAAATTGTAAATTATAAACAAATTGTTTTATAGCTACCATTAGAAGTAGTTAAACTTGTTTAAAAAAAAAAGTAGTTAAAGCTGATTTTTTTTTCCTGAAAGGAAATATTTTTCCCATCTTGGAGACACAAAAATAAGGGAAAATTGAATTCTACAATTAATAGGAATTGGATCTGGTGAGGTAGGTAAAATAAATTTAACTAGATATTATCCCCGCTCATTCGCGTCAGGTTTTTCGGTTTATGGTTAGAACTGAGAAATTAAAATTCTAAGTATAATTTTATTTTAGAATTTTAATGTCTATTCAAATAGTTATCTATTGGACAAAGGAAATGGAGTTTTACTTTTATTATAATACAATGTTCTAACCAACAAGGGGTTGGATCAAGTGGTAAGCGGCCTGTTCCAGCTTAAGCAGGTCTCGGGTTCGAGACCTTGCGTACGCAGTTGCCCCTGTTGGGAGACTCACCCACCATAACCAGGTGCGCGACGCGGGTCGGATCCGGATTAGTCACCGTTTGGGATACCAAAAAAAAAATAATAATACAATGTTCTAAATATTATTTGGAATTCCAAATATATAATAATATATATTGGTTTTCTCCCAACCAGTCAATTTTGGACAAATGTCTGCATAAGGAAGAGCCAAAAACTAAACATATAGCAGTTTGAGGATAACTTTAAGGGGGCGTTTGGATTGGGGTAATTGATCAGTCGTTGAACAAATCACAAGATAAATCCCCACAAACCAATAACTACTAGATAGAGCAAGTAGGGGTCGAATCCACAGAGAAGGTAAGAGCAAATCAAAGTCAAATCGTACAAAAGAAAATCTTACCAAAAAGGGATTTTTAAGATTTTTCAAAATAGATTAATTAGAAAACAATTAAAAGAAATCTAAACTAAAGATTTAGAAAAGAGTTTAAGAAAAACAATGATTAAAAGCATACTTCTTCTCCTTTAGGCAACTATCTTGATCAAGTGAATCATGGATCATAGACACTAAACATGAATTTAACTTAAATTGCAATCAATTAAGAATCATAAATTATCCCAAATCGGTGTATAGCCTAAGACGTAGACATCAACTTTCATTAGAACAAAGTAATCCTCTTAACATCTTAAACAACTCCATTTGAATAATTGGTATAGGAACAGACGTGATGCTAATTCCAACATGTTAAGAGAACTAGTCTTGCTACAAGCTAAAACTATTCTTATTGTTCCAATCTAGGTGTTACCCTATTTAAAGAACAAGCATTAAGCTTTAATTATCCACATGCATGATAAATCAATACCAAACTCGCCTACATCAATTTCCATCTCGGCCTAAAGATTTCAACAAGGTTTGATATCCCAATGAATCTAGAGCATCTAGTTCAATTGTCACCTGTAACCAACATTGACTTAACATAAGCCAACTTGTATCTAACTATAGCATTCATACTCATCAAGATAAGTTGTACACCAAAACCTATCAAAACATGAACACATAAGATAAAGTTTAGAGATAAGAAACATATTCAAACAGATTCATCAAATTATTAAGAACAAAAGTCTCACCATAAATTCATTGATCAAGAATACCTAAAGAAAAGAAGTATAAAAGGTTTAGCTACTCATGGGATTGAGAGACTTACAAAGCTAAGAGATGGGCGGCTGCCTCCTCTCCAAATTGCAACTAACAAGAGTTAGGGTTGAGAAAAGAAAGTGTTCTTGGTATCTTAGGGTTTTAGACTTAAGAGGGTATTTAAAGAGGGTGGCTTAGGGTTAATTTAGAGCTAGACAAACCCTAAGGACGTGCTGGGCTGCTCTCCAAGTCTCCAAGTCTCCAAGTCTCCAAGGTAATCCAAATAAGAATTTGGGCTCAATTGGATCAATCCCGCAAGAAAGGCCCAAGACAGTTTCTGTCTGCTGACTTCAAGGGCATTTTCGTCCATGAAAACGTTCGAACTAGGCTTCGACCAAAACACGAAAGTTGTAGATCTTTGAGTTAGCTTTCCACCAGCTACTCATACGCCTCAAACGGAGCTCTGGATCAAAACTTATGGCCAAAATACAGAAGGGTCGCCAAATCTGGAAACAATTGGAAAAGCTTCAAGGAGAAGTGACGCGTGATGGCTGTCTGGCGTGCGCGCATGGCCGGCCCCAACTCCCCCTGGGCGCCACATGTCAATGGCTTGTGCGCCCAGGGCATTGCTCTCAGGCTCCAGGTCGAACAGTGCCCATGTGTGGCTGGGTGGCCTGCCCGACTGGCACTGGGCGCCCATGCGGCAAGCTTGGCGCCCCATGTACTCCAGTACTACGACGCCTCTTGACATGTCTTTTTGCCTTGAAATTCAACTTTGCTCCTTTGCTTGAAACTCTTGAAAATCAATCTTATGATGATCAAATTGACTCTTCAAGCTCTTCAATCACGATCATATTGACTTCATTCTTCATCCAAATTGTCCTTGCAAAATATTTGTGTAAATAATCATCCAAAAAGGCTCCAAAAAGATACAAAATTGGTGATTTTGCACTTTTCTTCACTTTAGCACCTATAAACACAAATATACCAAATATAAGGCATAATCAAGTATAAAATACCCAAAAAGCATTGGAAAATGACCATAAAAAGATGCATAATTTTGGTCTGATCAGTAATATCAACTTAACCCCGTAATGTGACCCTTGTGATGTGATATTAACTAGTTTGGTTTAGGGGAATCGTACATTACCCAGTTATACCATAATGTCACGTCAGCTTTTTGGCCACATTACCGGGAATGTTAATACCGACTCCCCCCCTGGTATTATAATATTACCTAGCCTCTTCCCTTTTTTGGACAAAATAGCCCTCAATAATTAGTCTGATATGACTTAGTTACCCTTACTTTTCATTTTAATTACATTATACCTTCATATATTATACTCATCAACTTTCCATTTTATTCTTTCATTTCTTTTCTTTTTCTCTACTAACCCTAGCGTCGTTCTCTTCTTCTACTTGTTTCAAATCTGTTATGTTCTATCTTGTTTCGATTTGTTTGTTTAATAAGAAGTGTTCGTTGAAGATTGTGGGTCTCGATTTCGGCCTTGTTTCGAACGTTTTGCTTCTATTTCAGTCTTCTTTGATTCGGTAAGTTCATCTTCCTCTATTTTCTAATTTTTTTTAAAAAAAAATTTCATGAAATTGCTTTGGGTTCTTGTTATTTGGTTGGGTTGTGAAATTCGTTGGTTTGCTTAGTTTTATGGTCTTCGACTGTGTTAGTTTTTTTTGAAATTAGGGTTTATGTTTTACAAATTAGAGGTTTTGATTTCTGTTTAAATAATTGATGTGAAATTGGTATTTATGGTTTGAAAATTTGGGGATTTTATTTTGTTAGCAAAATTAGGTGAAATTAACTGCAAATATGATTTAATTTCAGTCATTTGTTCTATTGAATTGTTGTGAATGTTGTTATTGTTGTTGGATATATAATTTAGCAATTTTCTGCTATTTTTGTGTACCATTGTTTGTGTAGTGAAACTGTTTTAGGGATTTATTATTGATTTGATTGTGCATTCTGGTAGGGAGTTATGGCTCGGTTGAGTATAAGACAGAAGAGAAACTTGGTATCTATTTTGATTGTGCTGTTGAAGATGATGGGATCTATTTTTGATATGATGTTTTTTCTTGCTTTGCTTTTAATTGTTAGGAGGAGAAGGGTTAGATTGCCAGTGACATATTCACATGAATTACATAGGAGGAGATATTTTAGGTCATTGAACATGAATCAAATGGTATTTGATAATGATAGAGTCTGCATTGACAATTGCAGAATGGATAGAAGGGCATTTCATAAATTGGTTCACCTTTTAAGGACTGTTGGGAAGTTGAAGGATAGTAGAAATAGCTCTATTGAGCATATGATCATTAGTTTTCTCCATATTTGTGCTCAAAATATAAAGAATAAGGTCTATCAATGTAATGTGGCAAGATCTGGGGAGACTATTAGTAGGCAGTTCCATGCTGTGTTGAATGCTGTGTTGAGGTTGCACTCAATGTTGCTTAGGAAACTAGAGCCTATCCATGAAAACTGCTCAGATGACAGATGGAGGTGGTTTAAGGGTTGCTTAGGTGCTTTGGGTGGGACTTTCATTCAAGTCCACGTTCAAACTGGTGATAGACCCAGGTACAGATATAGAAAAGGGGAAATTTCTGCAAATGTGTTGGGTGTTTGCAACCCAGATATGCAGTTTATATATGTCTTACCTAGATGGGAAGGCTCTGCAGCCGATGGTAGGGTGTTGAGAGATGCTATTAGTAGGAGGAATGGACTTAAAGTCCCCCAAGGTAATTACTGATTTTGGTTCTGTGAACTATGGTTTGAGGTTTTTTTTTGTAAGTTATTTCATTAATTCAGTTTAAATGGTAACATATAGGAACCTTTTATTTGTGTGATGCTGGATACACAAATGGGGAGGGTTTTCTAGCACCTTATAGAAGCCAAAGATACCACTTCAAAGAATGGAGGCACGGTCATCAGCCTGCAACACCTCAGGAGTATTTCACTATGAAACATTCTCAAGCACGAAACTGCATAGAGAGATGTTTTGGCATCTTAAAGGCCAGATGGGCTATTTTAAGAGATAAGTCCTTTTATCCAGTTAAAACTCAGTGTAGGATAATCTCTGCATGTTGTATTCTTCATAATTTCATTAGATCAGAGATGCCAATTGATCCAATTGAGAGTGATGTTCCTGTTGATGGTGTTCAAGTTACTGATGATGATAGTAATGGAGAATTTATCACTACATGTGAAACCAGTACTGCTTGGACAGATTTCAGAGACAAACTAGCTGAGGAAATGTTCATCTCTTGGCAGGCTTCAAGAAATTGAATCGGGATGTGTGATTTGTTGTATGATTATATGTTTTGTACTTCATTATGAACAATTTGATTTTTCCACCATTGTGTATTTGTGGCTTGATTGAAAACAATGAACTGATGATTGTATTATGAATTGAATAATGTAATTTCGACTTGTCTAATTTGACTATTTTCTGTATTTAATTTTCATGATTTAAGCTTCATTAGATTTATGATTAATTAGAATTTGGTATATGCTTTAATTAAATAATTGTATCTCTCATGGTTTGAAATTTTGCAGGACATAGACGAGTCTGGCAAGAAAAGCAGAAAAGGGACCAAGAGAAACAAGAAGTCCACCATTGTTGCTCCACCTGAACCTATTGTGAAAATAAGGAGAAAATTTCTCGCTCATTCCAAGCATCAGTGGAAACCAAAGGAGGACTTGATTCTGGTTGAAAGTCTGCACACTCTTTTTAATGATCCAAGTTGGAAGGCTGAGAATGGATTCAAGACTGGATATTTGCTACAACTGGAAGGTATGATGAAGGAGAAGATACCTGGTACTACTATCAAGGGTATTCCTCACATAGAGTCCCGAACTAAGCTGTTGAAAAGGCAATTTTATGCCATTCAAGAGATGTTGAATGGGATTCTCAGGAGATGTGCATCACAGCAACAAAAGATGTGTATGATGGTTGGTGTAAAGTTAAGTATCACCTTTCAATTCATTTTTAAGTAATTTATAAATTGCTATGTGTTTCACACAACTGATCTGTTTTTAAGTATGGAATTGCTATTTTTTCACAACACTGATCTGTTTTTTTTTTTTTGTTTGATGTCTTTGTAGAGCCATAGAAATGTTGTTGGACTAAGAGGCAAGCATTTCCCACACTATGAGACTCTCAGTGTGATTTATAGGAAAGACAGAGCTAATGGGACTGGAGCTGAAACACCAGCAGATGCTTGTGAGGAAATTGATGATGAAGATGATAGTAATGAAGAGGGTGATGAAGAGGCTGAAGGTGATGCTGATGAAGAGCAGTTTCATGATTGTGGCAACACTGCTCCATTTGAAGAAAATGAAGCTGAGCATGAAGTTCCCGAGACTCAGCCCACTCCAACGGATGCCCAAACTTTCAACACTGCCCCAACAAGAAGGCCCGAGCCAACAAAGAAGAGGAGAAGAAGTGATGATGGCTTAACCGAGCTTATGGAGTCCATCAAAGACTATGTTGGTGCCTACAAAGAATGCACACTGAAAATCAGTGGCATCTCCAACTACTTCGAGAAGGAGGTTGCTAGTGGTGATAGAAGGCTGGCCATATTTGAAGAAATCCTGAAAATGGGTGGATTCACAAACCAACAAGTCATTGAAGCTGGGGAGATGATCCTCAAAGATGCACACAAGATGGAGGCTTTCTTTGTTTTGCATAAAATGCTCAGGAAGGACTATGTGATGAAGCAATTGGCTGATTCCAACCCTTACATACCACGATTTGATGTTTGAGGCAGTTTCTGATGAATGGTAGGCAGGTTCTGATTTTGGGTGGTTATGGCTTCATTCTTTTGATTACTTTTTGTTGATATTTAGATGAAATTTAGGGTAGCTGTACATGGCCCTATAAACTCTTATCTATATTATATTGGTTGCCTTGTCCTGACAGTACATATTGTGTACATGTTAAATGCCTTGGGTGAATATTTGGCAAGTTTTATTTGCATGTTTAATGCCTTGGTGGCAGTACTTATTATGCCTTTGTGGCATTGAATATTATGCTCGTAGTTTCTAATTATGGATGAATGATGTTAATTTTCACCAGTAAATTCATGTGCACATTAATCTGCACCTAGGTAATATTTTGCAGTAATCTCATTACAATCGGTAATATTGAATGCCCCCAATCCAAACGCCCCCTAATAGTAAGGTATAGATTTTAATTATATTAAAAAATAAACTAGTGGCATCATATGAAATCCTAATATTTTTTTTTTGTTTAGGAGACAACGCTAATTGGAAATTTCATTACAATCATATATATAATATCCATCTATTATAAGCTCAAATATCGAATGAACAATTATAAATTCAAACCCTACACAAAATATAATATATAATGAGAAGTCACGATCTGCTTCATTGAGGACGAGATCTTCTTCGCTTAATTAATCTTGTTTTACAATTTGTTGATTCACCAAGTGGAACGAGACTTTCCATGCAAATCACTGCTTCATGGGTCGTCGACCATGACCATGGACAATGAAGTTGTTGTAACTTTCTCTGTTTTAGGTCATACCATTGAAGACCATGTGTTTGGCTGCCTAAGTTTTCAAGAAGAAGTTTGTCACCATTAATATTTGTATAACCCCAAGGCCTCAAGAGACAAAAATAGTCGCAAGAATCTCGAAAAGAATGCAGAATGGTCCAAGACTCTTTCACCCCATAATCTTTCATTATCCACAACTTAACCAAGTTCGTTCCGCTGCGGACATCGTTCAAAGAAATACAAAGACATCCTCATAGAGATGCTAGCACTCCATGATCTGTTCCACTGTCCTACATGTTGTCAAGAAGCTCGATTTGGTGAAATTTCTCTGTTCGAACGTCCAATGCAATGATGATATCGGTGGAATCACACACTCTAGTTTCTTTAATGGCAACCCAATGTAAAGCCCCGTTAACAAAAGTACCCTTCCCCCTAGGGAAGTTGCAAATTTGGTATTTGATTTCTTCACCCTTTCTCCACTTGTTTTCTTTCAAACTGTAAACTTTTGTTTCACTTATCGATGGAGGAGGAGGATCATATACTATGCAACTGTAAGTCTGCTCAACTCTTACTACTTTGTAATCGTCGTTGATCGAGTCATAGCCCACACCATGAGAGGAGTGGTAGGGCCCACTTGTTATTTTCTGAGCATATGGTAAAACCCTGTAGTCCCTGTTGCAATATTGCATGACAGGATTCTCCCGTTGTCCACACCTAAGCAAATTAAACCATCACATGACCCCCAAAATTTGAATAAAGTTATAAGTAAGCGGGTGATGGATTTCTTTAAGCTTGTCGACAAAATTAAACCCCACGGAGAGGAGTTTGCTTGGTTCTGTCATGTCTTTAATTAATAATACAAAGGTGAGATTGTTCCTGTCGGTTTGTGTTAGGCCCTTGATATGGTGCTAGAGGGAGGGGGGTGAATAGGACTTTTAAACAATCTATGGCAACCTCAAGAACTTTGGCAAAGTTGGGTAGAAGTGGTAAGTGAAATAGATAAGTTTTGAAGATGAAATTGAGGAAATTGAAACGCAATGTAAAAGGATGGTTTAGAGAAAGAGAATGCTCACAATTTATAGAGGTTCGGTGATCCCACACCTACGTCCTCTACCTTGATCTCCCCAATCAAGGATTTTCACAAAACCTTCACTAAACCTGTGAAATTGTAGCTTCCACCAAGCCTTTTACAAATGAGCTCTCACCAAGCTCAAACTCTTCAAATCAAGTTGAACCCAACTTAATCTACCCAAGAAAAGATTAATATAGAAGTACAATGATCTCCCAAAGATCCCAAGTACAAAATTTAGCTCAATACAAATTTTCTCTCACAAGATGTAAAAATGAAGAACAAAGAGAAATAATGACTTCTTGGCTTCAATAATGATGAACAATGAATAATCTCACTCTTCGATCACTTCAAAAGGCTTTAATGATGTGTATATATACCCTCTCACAAGTTTCTAGCCGTTGGAGCTCTTTTCTTGCCGTTATAACACTTTTTCCACTTTTTCAAACTAGCTGTTTTTTTTGTTCTGTAGTGAGATTGACACTGTCAGGAAAGTTTTAGTCGACTAAAACTTCAGTTTGAAGACCAACATTAGTCGACTGGAACTTCGTACTCTCACATTCCTGAATTTCGAAAAGTGGCAGATTTGACAACATTTTTGGCCAGTTTTAGTCGATGAAAACTCAAACAGTAGCTTCAGCGGATAGTCAAGTAAAACTCCATTTCATTCCAATCTTTGAATACTTTTTCTTTGCAAATTTCTTCAAGAAGTTCTTTCTAAGTACTTCTTCAAAAATTGTTTGCATTCCAATTTGAATTAAAGAGATTATCTTTGAAGCCTACACACTTAATTAGACTTAATTAAATATCAATGAGGAATGTTTTGTGATCATCAAAAATTATATGGAGTCAACAGTTTGCATAGATCGATGAAGTTTGATGAAATAGGAATTGTTGATAAGGGAACGCCATTGTTTTGATACACACTTGAATCGGACAAGATCTTCGGCAGGAAGGTTACTAAGAATGCCACAATATTCTATATCCACGGGAAATATTTGGTTTGACATGATTATAGGCTGCACTGCACACAAATTCGCTTAACTCAAAGTACTTGGGAAATGATCCTATATATATCCTGATTAACGATCTCGTAGTTGTGACGCCCCAAGATCCCACATCAGGAGGATGTGGTGATCTATTGTGGTTTATATAATAGAGATCCGACCCAAACTTGTGAGGCACCTTTTGGAAAGGGCAAATCTGTGAGGTCTTTGGGTCAAAGCGGACAATATCTCGCATGTTGGGCCGGGTCTCTACAGTAGTATTCTCATATCATTATTACTAGTTCAATTAAGATTAATTAATTGGCAATGGGGTTATTACTTTTTTCTTTTTTTAAACCGAAAATATAAAATTTTTAGCACCATACGGTTATCCAGCTTAATCTTAGCCTTACATTGGTTTCCCTATTTACAAATTGAAACGTACATAAATCAACTATAAATTACAAAGGGAACTTACATTCTGTGAGAGTAAAACTCAAGACCTCATGGTCCCAAGACCTCATGATTCAGATATACTGAAACTAAGAGTCAAACAATCTACCCATCAGGCCAAATGCCTTGACGGCCAAAATTTTTGTTTTGAGTTGCTATTTAATTTAAAGCTTGCATGTGCTAGCTATTTGATTTTTTAATTTTCAATATTGTTATACTTAAACGAACAATGATCACTTTTGATTTTTTAATTTTCAATATTGTTATACTTACACGGACAATGATCAATTGTTATAATAAGATATCGAAATCATCTATATGAGTACTAATTTTCATTAAATTCCGTACGACTATTGTCAATCGATAACTGTTAATCAGAGTCTAGCTAGCTGTCTTAAGTACTAGGGAAATAATGGATTTGGATCAACATTACATAATGAAAACTTATTAATCCTACTGAAAAAATTTAGGTGAAATCAAGTTGACCCTTATACCGCAAAATTCCAGAAGTACTAATATTTTTTCAACTAAGGCAAGAAATAGATGGTAGCTTAGATTCCATGAAGGAGTGTAGAAGAAAAAACTTGATCCTACAGGAAATTTATGTGAACCCTAATTGACCCTTACTCCCCAACATTCCAGAATTACACATTCCTCGAACAAAGCTTACAGGCAATAAGAGAGATGTTAACTTAATTAGTTTACATGGAAGGAGAGTGCATGCCATTGATAGCCACTTCCACCACTACCATGATTCATTAGCATTTCATAATTGTTTCACTAATAACAGGAAAATGAATGATGAATCAATTGAACTACCATCATCTAGCAAAGTAAGTAGTTAGCATAAACAACCCACTTTTATTTCCTAATGCAATTCAATTCCAAATGGTGCATAACTGCAAATGCAGCTGCATATATACATTGCATCTAACACTAACAACTCTATGTTCAACATATGAATCAGACAAACTTGGGACCAAATAAAGAACAACATATACCATGTAATTGAATAGAAGTAAAGTAATCAAGAAAAAGAGCTCCTTGAATGATTCTTTAATTCTTTACCATTACAATCGCAGTTTCAGCATAACACTGAATACAGTGTTGAAGGGTTGGAGTTGTTGGATACAAGGCAGGATATTTCACTCCTCTGTCCACTAAATTTGATTGCATTATACAGAATTCTGATCTGTCTCTGATAAAACACTTTAACCACAGAAAAGAATTTCACTCCTCAGCTATCCTAATGACCAAAAAAAGTTCTCATGTCCTCAAAAAGCTAATCCAATTCAGAGTACTTCAGGCTATTATAATACTGGAGGCTGCAGATTTTGAACCTTGTTTTGCAGCATCAACTGACATAAACATACAGAGCAAAACCCATTAGATTGGAATTGATCTATATACATAAAAAAGAAGGAAAACACTGCACTTCAAAGTGCAGATTCATTTGGCAACAGGCCATTGTTGGGTTACATTATCTGGCAGCAAACATATGAACATACAGAAAAGAAAATGAAACCCAATAATTTTCCTATTCTGCCTTTCCAAAAAAAAAAATTCCAATTCCAGCGGAAAAGACCAAAAAAAAAAAGAGATTACCAGTTGGAGGAGAAGGGGCTTCGCCATAAATGGCTTTGAGGTTAGCGAGAGGGACAAGAGGGGAATCAGAGGCGGCGGCTTCAGCGTAGAGTTGCTGCTTCGAATCCCAGATGGTTTTTTTCATAGCCTTGTTGGTTTTGGTCAAGGATTCTTTCTGGGCTTCCAGGGCTTCTATATCCTTTTGCTGATTCAAAGATCGAATTCCTAGCACCGAGAACGACCCCACCAAGCAAACGTCGACCACCACGTTGCTGTTAACTGCTCTGGTTGCCAGACCCACCAGCTTTTTAGCCACCTCCATCGTCTTCTTGCTGCCTGAAATTCTTGGGGTTTCAGAGTTCAGGGTTTTTGTGTGGAAATGAAAAAAATTGGAAATGGAAGTTTGCAAAAATGGGTTTGGGCCTTGTCCGGCCCTGGGCTTGGCACTAGTGTAGCTTCCAGGGCAAGCCGGTGGAAAACATTTTCACGGCTACGATTCTACTAAAAAGAATTCGCACCTTTCACTACTGTTGGATCTCTATTCTCTCAGCTCCAGCCAGAGCGTTTGTTTCACGCGCATCAAAAGGCGGGATTTTTCTGGCTTAAATCGGGAGGCATGCCTCCTCGTCTTTTCACTTCTCCAAAGATTTTCAGATCACAATTTTCCTTCCCTTTTCTTTTTCCTTATCAAATTTGTTTCAGCGAATGTTAACAAAATAACCCCTGAAAACCCTCACTCCCCCGTTCCACTTCCACTACCAAACTATTTTTTTTTCTCTCTCTTTGTATTTGTTTTTGTTTTTCTTCCTCCTAAGCAATCCTGTCTCTTCCTTTGTTGATGGCCAAAAAAAGAAAAAGCAATCCTCTCTCAGTAATGGACAAGAAGGCATTGGAACTCATCTCTATCGGTACCAAACTCGGCCAACTCACTCGCCGTAACAAAGACGCCCTCGTCAAATCTTTCCGTGTAAGTTAACCGCTCTCTCGTTGAAAAAGGAAAAGTGAATGGTCTCAAGCAAATCGCTCGGACTGGCGATTAGTTTTAAAAACCACTGAAAATTAACTGGTTCGCAGCGAATGATTTGGTTAAATATTTTCTTATTTTCTTACGAAGTTAATTACGTTGTTTTTCACATCTTCGCGAACTTAAGGAACGCGGATTTATAGTATTAATTATCGGTGTTTAATGAGTAAAAGTTAAGTAAAATGACTAGTGTACATTGTGCAAGTGTTGAGTTGCGTTTTTACATTTTATCGAACATTTAGTGTGCATTTGGCCGTATAAGTAAGAGTCTATTATGCACGTTAATTTTATTTTTCTTATCTTAGAGTTTCTCTGCTGGAATTTGATTTGAATGAGGAAATACTTTTTTATGTGATTCTTCTGTCTCGATCGGTGTTTTTCTTTGCAGCAAGCTGTGACTGCATTGTCGCAAATAGAGCAGCCTTCAGTTGCTTTGACACAAGCAGAAGATATGGAAAAATTGAAAGATGCCACAGAGCCTCTGAGGGATTTTATTGTTAAGCACGACCTATCTAACCACACCGATAAAGATGTTAGACTTTTGGTGACCATTTGTGTCAGTGAATTTTTTCGAATTCTGGCTCCTAAACCCCCTTTTGAAGATAAATATCTTAGGGTAACTCTCTCTCTCTCTCTCTCTCTCTCTTTTGGTTTTGAAATTACATGTTCTAGTTTTGTCTGTCATTTTTGTTTTCCTTTTTTTTTTCTTTTATATTATTCAAAATTATGCACTCTTTTGTCTCAGGACATTTTTAAACTGCTTCTTGGTATGTTCATGGAGCTTGCTGATACTACAAGCACGTTCTTCTCGAAGAGGGTTAAAGTACTAGAGACTGTTGCTCGATGTAAATGTTGTGTGATAATGCTGGATATTGGCTGTGGTGATTTGATTCTTGAAATGTTTAATATCTTTTTCTCGGTTGTGAGGTCAGTTCCTCTTTCTATTTATTTTCCTTTTTAAGTTTAACTTAGCAAATTCTTTGATATTGTGCCTTTACTTAACTTAATCCTTCTTTTCCATATGCTCTTTCTATACAAGATTAACTTACAACGGCTATTTGCCTATCTCTGAGCTGAAATTTAACTTAGCTAAAGTTTACCCTTTTTTGTCCTAATCATCTAAGGTAAACATGCTTGATAGAGATTTTTATTGCTGTATCTCTCAAGATTTACTATTAAATTTTTCATGTACAACCCAGGGTTATAGGAATTGATTCTGTTAAATTTTTTGTTGTAGCTTTGAGTTTTATGTCTTCATGACTTTATCTTCTCCTTGTTGTGAGGCTTTTCATACTATGATGAATATATATAGCCACCATAGTTTCATGAAACCCTCTCTATGTAATGCTTCCTTATTCTTCTTTTTCATTAGCCTTTTTCTACATGCTTTGATTGTAACAACTTTATCTTGTTGAAATCTCCAGAGATCACCATCAGCAGAGTTTAATCAATGATATTTTGTCTATAATGACTCATATTCTAATTCTCAATGAGAATGTATCTGACCAGCTTGTGGAGGTACTTCTGCGAAATCTTATACAGGAGAATAAGGTGAGTGTTGGCAGCCATTGTTTTTTACTGGTGTTTTCAAGTGAGATGGTTTTTAATTTGTCTTTTTAGAGAATTTATAGCCAAAAAGGGGTTTGCTCTGTTGGGGGAGACAAAATGTGCTGATGTTAATTTAGTTGTTATTATATACTACTCTACTCCATGATTTAGGCCTTTGATGTATCCTGGATGCCTTCTCATTTAAGGAAGAATTATGTAATCTTGTGCCCTTGACTATGTAATCTGTTAAATATAGGGTTTGTGGGTGCAGAGTCACTAGGTTTACGTTGTTAGGTGTACACACTCACCAGACTTCAAGAAGTGGTCGTTGCTTATGTTTGCCATTTTCCTGCATATCCTTCGAAGTTGGGTTGTAATTTCTTTTAAGATTTTGGTTTAGAAGGAATTCCTAGGATTTGAAATATTGTTTATAAAATGGCGGTACTGTGTCTTTCTGTCCTGCAATGCTTCATTGCATTTGTTTGTGATTAGTGGTGCATTTTCACAATAGTCCTTATTCAGAATGTGGTGCCTTTCAAGTTTAAAGTCATGCTACATGGTGACTTAAGAAGACCACTTCAGTTATTGGTTTGGAATTCATATAGAGTAACTGAAAATTTTCGTTTGATTTTCAGTACCTAGTTGTTCAACAAGATTGTGGACCATATATTATTGTTTCAGACTAATACCATATGCAATAGATTTCCCGCATTTCTTAAGGCCAATTGTTTGGATTGGTATCTTATAAGTTTATATGAAGGAGGAGAAAAGCTTGATTATTCATTTACATGTGTTGTACAGGGTGCAACTTATGCTGCTTCTCGGTTGGCTGCCTCTGTCATCCAAAGTTGTGAAGAAAAGCTTCATCCCTTTATTCGCCGATTTTTAGCATCTTGGTCCTTCGATAGAGATGCTATAGGGTGTGAGCTTAAAGAATTCTATCATGAAATTGTGTTAAAAATATGTCACTATGCTCCTGAGATGTTTAATGCCTTCATCCCCACCTTGATGCAAGAATTAATGGTATTAATTGATCTGGTTTACTTATTATTCATTATCTGATCTGGTTTACTTATTATTCATTATCTTGTACCTTTTTTTCCCTAAAAAGTGTTTCTTATGCTCTAATTTATTTAGATTCCGTATGTATTTGTTGTTGAAGTAACTCTGTTTCTTTATCTACAGACTGATCAGGTTGATGTCCGATTAAAGGCTGTTAATTTAATTGGAAAACTTCTTCTACAGTCTGAGAGCCGCATTGCACAAAGATATCATGCTCTTTTTTTAGAGTTCTTGAAAAGATTTTCTGACAAATCTTCAGAGGTTAGAGTTGCTGCTCTACAATGTGCTGAAGCATGTTGCTTGGCCAATCCCTTGGGGAAAAGATCCCACCAAGAGCTTCTCGGTGAGCAATAACATATCAAAAGTTATCTGGTTATCGTTCATGTATCTTTGTTCAGTCTACAGAATCTAAGTAACAATTTTCTGTCTTTGATATGTGAATTCCATAGCTGCCGTTGAAGATCGGCTGTTGGACTTCAATGATAAAGTGAGAATGCAGGCAGTTACTATTGCCTGTGATCTTGCCCGGTCTAACCTTAATGCTTCATCCAAATTAATATATGAGGTTACAGAGAGGCTTAGGGATAAGAAGGTATTCTTGCAATCAGCATGTGTTTAAAGTATACCACTCAAATTATTATTATTATTATTATAATTTCATTTTATTGCAGCTTCCTGTTAGAAAGAAAGCCTTGCAAAAATTGATGGAAGTATATCGAGAGTATTGTAACCAGTGTGCAGAAGGCCGCATCACAATGCGTGATGACTTTGAGCAGATTCCATGCAAAGTCTTGATGCTTTGCTACGATAAAGATTGCAAAGCATTCAGGTATGCTTAGTTGCACTTAATTGGGCTAAGAGTACCAAAAGTGGTCTCTTATAGTGTCAAATTTTAATGTTCAGGTCCCAAAACATAGAACTCGTTATGGCAGAGGAGTTATTTCCAGTTCTTCTTCCAGTTGAAGAGAGGGCAAGACACTGGATCCGTTTGGTTTCTCTTTTTAGCCCTTTACATGTGAAGGCCTTGAGTGCTATTTTATCTCAGAAACGCAGGTATATCTACAAATTTGCTACTTGAATGAAGGTGATTTTGTGTTATTACGATCTCCTTATGTTTTCAGGTTTCAAACTGAAATGCGGAAGTATTTGGCTATACGAAAAGGGAAGGTACAGTGCTGATTAGTTCTTATAAGGTCATGTAATGTTTATTTGAAGACTTAATGGGTCAGCTCTCCTCCTACTCTTGCTAACTGATAGATACCTACATATGAGTTGATAATTGTATTTATAATGCAATTATTACCTATTCAAATATTACTGTGGCGTGCATTTCTTTGGTGTGATTAATGTTGCAACAAGCACTGGTTTGGCTTTGTGCCATGCATTTCTTTTCTTGTAATTCATGCACACAGCACAAGATTTTATAGCAACAAACATACACATGCAATCCTACACACCGAATTATTCAGAAAGTTCTTACGAGTGTGATTTCCATTTGATTTCCCTCTCCGTACATCATTAGAAGTGTGGTATATTTTATGGTGTGCGTGTCAAGTCCTGTTCTTCAGAGTATACTGTTTGCGGGTTTGATTAATTAGAGTCAATAAATATTTTTTGCAGGAGAAATGTCCAGAGGATATGCAGAATAAATTGAAGAGTTCTTTTGTGAAGATGTCTGCTTCATTTTCAGATCCGTCCAAAGCTGAAGAGTGGTTTCATAAGTTGAGTCAGATGAAAGACAACAGCATTTTCACATCACTGGGTCTGTTGCTGGATGAAGTGACACTTAAGAAGGCTGTGGCTATAAGAGTGCGTTATTTACTCATCCTTTTTGCTTTGACTTTATTCAAAGATGCCATGTATGAGCATGTGCTTTCTTTTAGTACTTTTGCATCATTTGCATGGTGTCCTAAAGGTCATCAGGTTTGGTATACATGTCCTTGTTTCTATTAGTTTTCCTATTGAACTTGTCCTGATTTGCTTTATCTGAGAAAAAAAAGAAGAAGCTTTCTTGAGCTTCAATAATGATTGCATCTTTTCATTAGCATAGGCCAAGTAACACATCAAGCATGAGCTCTCGTGTTTATATGTTCACATCTTAAAAGATATTTTGGAGTGGCTAATGGTAAAGAGGCTTCCAGGTTTTAACTCCATGGCAAATATTTGTTTCATTAATTTTACTAACGGTAAGGAAAGTGCTCGACTTGCTGCTTCGACTTTAGCATATTGGTATGCAGTACAGTAAGGAAAGTGCTTGACTCGCTGCTTCAACTTTAGCATATTGGTATGCAGTATGTGTCAAATAAGATTTCAAATTGCTTATAAGAAACCTTGTTTCAAGAAATTTGATTAGTTTTGTTGGTAATGTGTTTAATTTTTGTATGATCAGTTGTTAATAAGTGAGCATTTGTCATTTAAAGCTAAAGGCTTCTAAACATTTCCTATTTTATGTGCATAGCCTGATTGGCTAATTCTTAGTTTGGTGATACCCTTCCATCTCTGACCTAGACTGCCTACGTTTTTTTTTATCACAAATCTATCTGCCTTAGTTAGCAGGGAAACCTTTTTTATATTATGCCAACTATGCAGGGAAACCCACTTTCTCATTATGTGTCCTAGACGGTAGTGGAGATGTTCTTATTAATGGAATTGTTTACTGGTGGGTTGTCCATCCTTACTGCTGGGAGAGATCTTTTGCATTAAGGTTGAACTGGAAAAGTGCTAGAGACAGTAAGAACCAGCTGACCATTACATTGGAAACTCAACATGTAAAGTTATATTAAATTGTTAAGGATCCTTTCTGTTTGGTGTCCTAATTATATTCAGTTAAAGAAACCTATATTGATGCAATGTGTAACATTTTTAAAATGGAAGGCACAGACTTGATTTTGCTCATTGTTCTTTCATTTTTTTGTTTTTGGCACCGTAATTTGAATAATAACTATTAATGTAGAAGCGTGGGATTTATATTAATCCATTCAAAGTTTAACCATCAATAGTTCCGAGTCTTGTGTTAGGTTTTGCTTCACTATTGCATCTGATTTCTTATGACATAATTTTACCTTTGTTAAACATTTAATATGTTATTCTGTCTTGTTTCCCCTTTGTGTATTCCTTGATTTTTTGTATCTTCTCTATGAGTTACAAAGATATTACAACTCTTTTTTTTCAGGATGAATTCCTTAAAGGGATAGGAGATAAAGATCCACTCTTTAAGTTTTTGCAGTTGCTCTCCTCAAAATGCTCATTTAATATCTTTGACTCGGAGCATGTTTGTTGCATTCTCAATCTTATTTCCACTAATGGGTTGGGAAACAAGAATTTCGAGGCTTTTTCTATTGAACTACTCCTGGTAAGAGCAATAATTTCTCCTTCAATTTCAATGGTGATTTTTTTTCCTTTCATTCTAAAATGAGATCTGCACTCCAAACTTAGAAGGTTGGGACTCATTTTCTAGTTTGTGCAGAAGTTTATCATTTGATCGAAATGTATGATGCAGAAGAAACCCTAATGTTTAATTGCACTTTCTCTGTGTTAAGAAAGTTTGATGTGCAGAAAACTAGTCTCCCCATTGCAGAGAAATGCTCATATAGTTTCACAAGCCTCTTTGTTTCTCTTCAGTAGATTTTTACTAGATACATATGTGATGGACATCTCTTAGGTAAAAGATGAGCCTCAACCGTTGAAGGGCATCATACTATATGATGCTTAACTCCAATGGTTTAGAGATGGAAATGAGTCAAGCAATATGTGAGTCGTCTCATGCTCATCTACTAAATACTGGTGGCTTATCTTGCTTGGTTGAACATATAAATTGAGCTTGCTTGTTGTTTAAATGAGCCTGGTAGTAAGTGACAATTTTATTATTTAATTATATCATCCTATCTCAAAATCTGAGCTTGAGCTTTACCTTAGGACATGGACTTGAGTTTTAGGCACTTACACTGCGCCATTGCTAATAAAATCTCTGGCATTTCTTGTTCTGACTCTATCAATACACTTGCACTCCTGATTTTTGGTAAACATAATCGAAGACTGTGTATAGACAAGAGCATGAGCTATGTCCATGAAAGAAAAGGAGAAATTTTACTATAATACTTCTTAAGGGGAAATATAGATGAAGACTATCAAAATTTGGAGAGCAGTGTCATGATAGATAGTTAATCTCTTATTTTATTTATATTGAATTTAAGTTTATGGTTGCCTTTTATTAGTAGTGGTATTTTTTTTGTAATTTAAAAGTTATGTCCTGTATTTAGTGATTTTACTTCACTCACTTTCACATGATATATAGGTAATCATCAGCAATTTCCCAATGCTCATGAGGAGTTCAGAACTGAAATTTCTCCTTTTGTTTGAAGAGAAATATCTGATTCATGATAAGATTGTTCAGATTTTATCGAAAGCAGGACCCCATATCTCTGACAAATTTAGGTAATTTCTGCATTCCTTTTCAGTACTTGGAACTTGATATTTGAGTTATGACTGGATGGATCTGAACTTGACAACCTTTAAGCCTAAGAATTGTTGAGTTTTAGATAAAATTATATTCAATTTTCTGCAATCTGAAATAGCAGTACCATATAACTAAAATTTCATTTATTGCTCAACACAGTCAGGTTTGTGTCAAAACTAGTTTGGGAGTAGCAAGTTTCTTGAGTTTTGTTGTTTTTGCATTATAATCATTGTTAAAATGGTCTTGTTAGGTTTTAAGCAATCTTTTGTTTTAATTCGTATCAACACTGTTCATATGCAGTGACTTTTACCCCCACTTGAAGAAGATATGTCTTGAGGGAACTCGAACTCAATCAAAATATGCTGTTTCTGCAATTGCTTCACTAATAGATGTGTCTAAGCAATATGTTTTTTCAGAATTATGTGAGGTGTGCCTATCTCAACTTTCTTCTTTTAGATATTATCTCAACCTTTTTTCTTTTAATTAGCATTTTCCATATAAGTCAAGAAAATAGAAAATCTTTACCTAAAAATTGTAAAAAAGTGATGCATGCCTGGCACAGCAAGTGAGAAAGTGTTGCAATGTAGGCAGAGGATTTTAAATATGGGATCCTTCATAAACCTAAGAACATTAAAAATTTGTCTCAACCTTTTATTTCTTAATTGCTAGATCATTTTATTGTATCAGTAAGCTTTATTGGATTTTAAGTTACATGCTGTTGATTATTTGATTTAATGCTTTTGTTGTCTTTTAAGTACACTAAAAGTATGGTGAATTATCACTTCGAAGTTACATCTGAAGTCCCTCACTTTCATTTCTCCAAAAAAAAAAAAAAGAAGCCCCTCACTTTCTTCATTTTTCTATGTTGTTTACCATCCTTTAAATCACATTTATAAGGCCATTTTATTCAATTCAGTGATACATGTTTAGAACTGGTCTTGAATTAGGTTTCTCTCACTCCTAACCATAGCATTCAACTGTAGTCCAAACTCAGAATTGGTAATTTGGTTTGTAGTTATGTAATTTATTTGCCAATCATGTTTCTGGAGGGTTGGCTGTGGTAATATTTCTGAAAGGGAAAAAAGAAAGATAAAAACTGAGTAATATGAACTATATGTTTCCAAATTTACAAATCATGAAAGAAAAAGAAGAGGTACATTGGCAAAGCACTGATTGATGCTTGATTTAGGGCCCTTTAGATGGCCATGCCAACAATTTATCTGTTCATGTTCAGGAACTTGTGGACTCTCTACGTAGAGGGCAGAATATTGCAACTGTTTTGCAGTCTTTGGGCTGCGTTGCGCAATATTCAGTTTCGACTTTTGAAGACCATGATAGGGAAATCACACAGCTTGTTCATCAAAAGATTTTTCAGGTAAATTGATTTCTGCTTGCCTCTTGTCTTCCAAGTGGATGTAGCACCTTTTATCCTTTGGGTAATTCTTATGCAACTAATTTGGAATCTGTGAAGGCAAAGTCATTGGATGATCATTCTGTTGTTGCGGATAGCTCTGGGTGTACTGTTTCATGCAAATTAAAGGTTAGTTTTGGAAGAGGGAACTTTCCTCTTAATTATTCATTAACAATATTTATGTTGGTTTCTTTTACAGTGGAGTTTATGTTTTAATAAATACTGTCTAGATTTTATAATTCTTTTTTTTTTTTTACCAAAATCTAGATTTTAAAATTCAAGAGCTGATATATTGGCATAAACTGATTTGGTAAGAATAAAGGAAAATTCAGTAAAATGATGGATTGACTGATAGCAAGTTAGATTCAGTGTGATCTTGATTTGTGATGGTTTTATCAAAAAATTCTCTGATCCCTTAATTCCTAAATGTTTTGTACAGATAGCTGATATTTATGTTCTCCTTATTGAGAAAGGACCAACAAACTGCAGAAATAAATTGTTTCTGCTTCAGTTAACCTGTATATTTTAAGCTGTAGGTGCTCTGATCGAATTTGTTATATTTTGAGGAGAAAGCTAATCTGTCAGGTGCACAGGCTGCGATTGCATTACCTACATGCAACCAGAATTCAACCTAAAATGACAGGAAAAGATAGTTTTTTTTAGTAGGATGGTGCTCTAAAATTTGTAGTACCACAACTCTTTATGTTTAAAAAGAGAATTTTTTATGTGGGCTCTATGTTTTACTTGATCTGAGGACATATCTTTCTTTTTATTCTCTATTTCGTCTGTGCAGTTCAACATCGTAATGGAAAAACATGAAATTAGGTAGTGTTGGGTTCAATCAAGCGCCATGATCTAATTCAACAATGATGTGATGGTCTTAGAGTACTGCTTTAGATGTTAGAAATCTCATTTCACTGGCTGTTTTTTTGGCTGATATAGTCTTACTATCCTTTGCAGATTTATGGACTCAAGATGCTTGTCAAGAGTTTTTTACCACATCAAGGATCTCAGGTCAATAGACAAATTAATCCGTTGTTAAGCATTTTACTGAAGATGCTCCAGAAAGGTGACATGTTTGATAATTACATCTCATGGTATGCATCCTAAAACATGTAGATTTTCTATTTCAATGCCTCCATGTGGAAATGCTTATTGGTTTCAAGCTTCATTCTTCTTTAGCCAAGTTGTTAGTTGTAGATAGCTACTCTATGATTAATAAGTCCCTCTTTAGAGATGAATTTTTGTGACTATTACCGAGTTTCTCTCCTAATCAATGATAAATTGGAACAAAAATTATAATAAGCAGATCTAGGATTTAGTGGTTTAGGGAATGAGGGAGAAAAGAATTCGACCTTGAGAGAAAGAAGACCACTGTCTATGTTAAATACTGATTATGGACTTGGAGTGGAAATAAAAAATAATAATAAATGAAATTGAGAGACTGGAAATGTATTTAAGCTTTTAGAGGGAGGTGGGTCCTGTCAATGATGAGGTGGGATAGAGTGCTCTTTTGGGTCTTTAACATGTGGTGGTTAACTGGGAGAGTTTTTTAAATGAAGGGCTATAAACCGTAGCTGGACACTCTATGTTACAATTAGCATAGCAGTAAAAAATCTATGATTGATCCATTAGAGTTTAAGTTGGTCAACAACCTCTAAATGAGACTCTTGCATGGTGTGTAAATGAACATATAAGGAATTGTACATGATTTATGAACAAGCCAGTTCACAAACATTAATTCACCAGAGCTTACCTATCTGTAATCTTGGCTCCTTGTTGAAAAGTCTTGAAATGCTATTTTAATTTGTTTATTTGTCTAAATAAACCAACATAAACTATCCTATGCCAACATTGCTGATGAGCTATACAATACAATGTATTGATATATATACACCTCTCTTGGCTTTTTCAAGGAGATGGTGGATGACCTATTGCCTATTGGATATGTTTCAGTTGTGAAGAAGCTAATCGCATTTATCTACTGCTTATAAACCTTCTAGAGGTTTTTGTATTGAAATCTTCTAGTATTTTTCTTTTGGTATTACACATGGAGATCCATTGGGCCTTGGGAAAAATGAGGTAGCCCTCTCCATCCCCTAACCCAACCCCCTTACCAAGATTTGAACTTGAGATCTCTAATGAGGAGTCTTATGAATTAATACTAATATTTGACCATGATTATGAGGATATTCAATGACCATTGTGCATGTAAGCAGTGGTTTTGTTTTGAAGTTGTCGTAACTTCTCCTTCACTGTCCTTAACTTTTGAGATATTAGCATAAACTGCAGAAATGAAGATTAGCTATCTATCCATAATACAGCAGGCAATTTCAGAGTAGCAAACTGCCGCCATGATTATAGGGTGTTGTCTTTGTTTTCAGAGACATATTGGCAACCTTTTTTGTTGATATGCTGTGCTTTTATGCTGTACTGCAGTGCAGGAGACAAGCCTTATATCAGATTGGCTGCTGCAAAATCTCTTCTCCGGCTTTCTAGGAGATGGGACCTACATATTTCTCCTGATATTTTTCGCTCCACAGTTTTGGTTGCAAAGGTTAGTTTTGATCTAGGCATGGTCAATGGAATAGTAGTGATACTGTAAAAGATTTTATAGAAGCAAAATTTTCAACTTGTAAACATTGATTCGCAACTTAACAATTTCAATTTTAAGGACTCCTCACATTTCCTAATCTAAACATGTGAAATATGCCCGTAGATTTAAGTCTTTCTATATAGTGCTGAAAGATAAGAATGCTATGATGCAGTCCGAAGACTTTTGCCCTGCTGCTGAAGGAATTGAATAGTAGCGTTTTCCTTTCTTGTCATCATTTGTCAATTTCACTCATCCTCTAGATGAAATGCATTGTTGATTTAGCTGTCTGCTTGTAGTGGTTATTCCATTGCCTGGAAAGCTTGAAAGTCTGTCATTCGCTTTTGCTGTTTCTTCCTTATAGCTCAGATTTGGTTACTCATCATTTATATCTTTTTATTTCTGTTAATTTTTTTTCAATTGTTCTGGTCGTTTTCCAGGATCCTTTGTCTTTTGTCAGGAGATCTTTTCTTGATAAAATACACAAGCTGTTGAAGGAGCGTGCTATACCTCTAAGATATGCTTGTGCTTTCACTCTTGCTGCTTCTGATTGCCTCAGGGATCTACAGCGTGATGTATGTGCTTATTTTTTGTGCATATGTCCTGTAAATGTAAAATGTATTTCTTCTTTTTACTAAAAAATACCAGCCCGTTTCTTCTTTTAGTCATTTGAATACATGGTCGAATTTATCAAGGAGTACAATAGAGATGCTCAAGTACGCCAAAAATCCATGGTGAAGGGATCAGTGGATTACCCAGCATATGTAGTGGTATTCTTGATCCATGTTCTAGCTCATGATACAGGCTTCCCATCTGAAGATTGTCAGGATGAAGCAATATATGCTCAATTTTGCCGGTAAACGATATATCCAAAAGTCAATCTTTTGAATGTTGGAGTTCCTAAATGTGGATTTATTTTCAATTTTGGTGATGTTAGTGTTTTATTCATTTTGCAGTCCACTTCTTTCCTTCTTTCACTCAACATTCAGCTCTAGTGTCGTTGGTGGTGATTCTGATCTTGCTAACGATGCTGTCTTATATTTGAATTATATATTTCGCGCTATTAAAAGAGCCAAGGATGCTATTGATGCTCGGATAACTCCGGTGAATTTTTTAATTTTTTCTTTTAGAGATTTTTGTTGGATTGATAATGAATGCGACATCTATACATGAATAGTCCTTTTGTAAATGAGGTGATTTCTTACAATGCAGAGGCTGCACTTTCTGGCTGACATTGGAATATCTGGTCTAAATTTATTACATCAAAATGGCACATCCTCTTCACGCACGTTAAATACGATTTTTCTTCCATCATCGTTATATAAAATAGCTCCAATGGGAAGTGATGAGGCAAGTTCTCAATATATTTGTTGTATGCATGTAAAATATTGTACCATAACTCTGATTTAGTTGTTGTGTGCACTGCAGGCTAATTTAGAATTTCTTCCTCAAAGTTTTGTTAAGAAGGTTGTTGACATTCTTATGCCGCGGGGCTCTCAGGTGTGTATGAAGTTGTTGATCATATGATTGACATGATTAGTATTTTGATGAATTTAATATTTTTGAATGTCATCCATGTGTGCATGTCTGCACAACATCACACATTCACGGAATTGGAATTTGTTAATTGCATCTTACGTTTCAGCCAGTTGGCTCTGTTAATAAACGTGGACGAGAGAATCATGAGGATGGTGCTGAACCAGGCAAGCAATTTGATTTCTCAACTTTTGGGGCACTTGAAACAAATAACGAATCCACAAGGCAGGAAATCAGTTTGGGACATAGGCAAACATGTGCTGTTTCTCCAAATACACCGGGATCTGTTGGATTTCACGACAAGGATGTTACTAAGCAGCAAGAATATAGTGCATCTAACAGTTATGGAACAGCATTAGAGAAAGGGCAATTTTCTTCGCCCTCTGGTTCTATCACTGAGAAACCTTCTCAGACAGAATCCCAAGTTTCAACTCAGAAAGTTGAAAGAAGTAATGCTATGGAAGGAATTGTTGGGACAGGTAAAAACCTAACTGCTGGAGCTTCTAATGGTCGTAAAGTGAAGTTCAGTAATCCTTATAGTTCAAAAGTAAGATTTTTCTGAGACCAATTTCAACTTGCTTTTCTACCACTAAATATACTACCTAAACTAACTAAATTTTCCAAGTATGCAGGAAATGACTAATGCAAATGAGGCATTAATTGGACAGAGAATCAGAGTATGGTCTACCTTTGATAGCTGGTGAGGGTCTTTTGTTTAAAAGGGGATGTTTGTGTCAGTAATACTTGACGAACGTGCGCAGTTTAGTTGTTTTTTTTTTTTTCTTTCCACAGTTTTTTGTCAGGCACGGTGGATGACTTCAACCCTAAAATCAACACTCACAAGGTAAATGTTTTTCTATTTCTCTTATAGAATTTCAGGAGCAATTTTACGATTATGCAAGATATTCATCTTTTGTCTGTTGCTTTTATTCATTTTACTGTGTTTAATAAATCTTAGAACTCTATGTCAAACTAATAATTTGTAGACAGTACATTCTAGGACTATAGCCTTGGAATTTCTTATTTATGTGGTCAGCTGTTGAGGTTTTTCTGATTTATATTTGAAGAAATCTTGCCAATAATCTTTTTTTTTTATTTAAAATATTATCAGTTTAAGTTATAAACTTTTGAACATGATATACTTTTATATGTTTTCTTTTTTCAGAACTTGTTTTATCTTGTTGACTTTGTTGATTAATCACAAATTTTGCTATGAATACACATTAGTGAACTTCCTTCCACCTTTGACCTTCTACAGACAGACATAAAAAGAAAATGTAAAGATAAGTCTGAAGAGGAAAAGGACAAATTATTCTCAGCAAACAGCAATGTGACACATTTGTTCTGTTTATATTTTTGTTTCTTGCATTTGTAGATCACATATGACAGTGGAGAAGTTGAGAAATTATGCTTGGACAGTGGAAGCTGGGAAACAATAAGTGATTGTTCCTTGACTGAGAGGGTAAGTAAATGTGAAAGCTAATTCCTTTTTGCTTCAATCGCACTTTTGAGTTATGCTTTTTCATTTTGTTTTCTTTTTCTGTGTGTTTACAAGTTGTTGAGGAATTGGATTGCCTGTCCAGTTCCATAAACATCAGTTTAGTTAGAATTAGATCTGCTCAGAGTACAACTGTTGATCCTATTATTTAATCTTCAATATTATTCTTGATGGAGAAATAAGTGGGAGGACATCAGGAGTTTTATTAGCCTGTGTTCTGGTTGATTACGACCAAAACAAGATTATTGCAAAATAATCCTGCAATGTCTTTTCTTTTTCCTACGAATAATCCTGCAACGTTAATTAGAAATAAAGACAAAAACGAAGAACATTAGCAAATTTAAGAACAATGATCTTATTGTTGTTAAATTCTGCATTTTTCCATTTTAATTAAAGGTTATATAATGTTTGCAGCATCATTATGTTGTTCACATAAGTGCAAAAGAGAAAAAGTTGCTTTTAGTAATCATTTTACTCTGTTCATTGTTTTATTTATAGGAGGTTGTGCTGTCAGATAAGTCGAACACCATGCATTTGCGGCAATGGTGAGTTTTTCTCTTAATGCTTTATATGTGCAATTTGTCTATAATCTTGCCTCCCTTTTTAACCAATTAGTATATTTTATACAAAACTCTGACATGATGCATAGATGTTTTGATGTTCGTTGAGTTTTAAATGACCTTATTTTTGCTGAATATTTCATGCATAGAAATTAAACCTGTTAGAAATACAAATTTAAGACCTGTTGTTTTTACGGGATATATATATATATATAGATATATATATATATATCTCTAATTGGCTGGTTTTATATAACTCATGTCTGCTTTCTTCAATTCTTTGGTGCATTCTGATCTCATTAGTGTCAAAGATTCAATTGATAAATCCAAAGATGATGCTAGTCGCCAATCAAAGACAAACTTAGATGTGGATGGAAAGATTCCTAGAAAAGAAGTTCCATTGTCTGGTAATTTGTTTATACTATATTTAATGTTAATATACACTGATCTTTCTTTAGATAGTTATGAAAGGCCTTTTCATTTAAACTTATGGGAAGTTGATTAATTTCTGGTTCAGGGAAGAGAAAGAAGGGACGAAGCTTGTCCAAAGACTCGTCATCAATATCGGAAATTGTCAATATAGAAGATGATGCTGTAAGGCACCATTTGCTTATTTCTTTTTTTCATTCATACTATCTCTGTTTCATGTTTAGGAGAAACCCTGTAAAGACACTGTTGTTACGAGAAATGAATTAGAAAGAAATATTATAAGTTTCCAAACGTAATCTTTTACCAAGAGTCATAAAACCTTGACTCCATAGAACCTTTAGTTTTGCAAGAATCTGTCAATTTTGTGTTTTTGACATATTTTTCTTTTTGCCTTATATTATTTTCCAGGTTGCTAGGAGAACTCGGAGAAGGAAAGCGTTAAAGTCCTAGCTGTAGTTGTTGCGCATAGGTCAAATGCACTGCCCATTGTAAATTACCTTCACCTAAGTTCGACTGCTTTTTATTTTTGGTTTTGTAAATGATAATCTTTGATGTTGTTTATACTTTAATTTACACCTAGGGTAAGTAATGAATTGTGGTCTATATGGTTAAATTTAGAAGGCCAAGATTATTTCTCAAGGTCTAAATTTGATTAGATTAAAACCACCCTAATTCAATTTCGAGTTGGAAGAGCCTTTTACTCAAGCCCCAAAACCCTGACTACCTTGAAAAATTGCTTTGAAAATTCCTCGGTAATTTAATTATAATTAATATTTGAATTAATATTAATCAACAAAACTAATATATGGCGATGGTGTAATTTTCATAGCCAAATTTGGTTTGGGGCGATGGCCATTTTAATAATTAAAACTAATATTGGTTTTGTTTCCATAATTGAGGACATTATTCCCAAAAACAAATTTGGCCTCAATCTTGAATATGGCGCCATGCCTCTTAATTTTGCTTTGGCGCCAGGCCACCCAAAGAAATGATGAATGGCGCTCGGTCATCCCGAGCTCAACTTTTGCAGAGTTTTCAATCAAGACACATTGCCAAAATTCATAAGTTTAATCATGGTCATGATGTTTGGCAACAAAAAAAAAAAGCATGGTCATGATGTTTTGAGCATGGCACAATGCTCGCACCTGTGTGCCTTGGCACCGTGTTCTCTCTTGGCAAGTTTCTTGGTGCTTGGAGACCAAAGACTAATCTTTCCAAAGTTTTCAATTAAGGACGCGGGTCAAGATGGACGAAATTGGTCATGTTGATGACGCCATGAGGGTGGCGCCATTCACCCTATCCCAACTTTTACATTTCTTTCAATTAAGAACATCTAGCTAAAGACTGACAAGTTTTGACCAATGATCCCATTATTTTCGAATATTTGGCTAAGTATAGACTTAGCAAGGTGAATTATATGTAAATTCACTATCAAGTAAGTGAGGTGCTTGAACTCTTTGTAAAAACACATAAAGAATGGTGCCACGACCTAGCTTTGGTCAGGTGGCGCCATGATCATGTCACATAAGGCGCGCATCAATGCGCCTTGGGGTAGGCGACGTTCCAACCAGCAATGTCGTCGTGAGAAGATGAACAACGCGTTGGATGGTGGCACCTTGAAGCCCAATGCCTTGGTTGAAAAGAATTGGCGTTTTGGTCATCATCCAAAATATTTTTTTTGAGAAGATAATTCGAAATCAATTGATGAGAAAACCGCAAAAGAGATTGGGATTACAAACGCACAGGAAGCCCATACCACACATGACTAGCTTCAGTACCATGATGTACCGAGCTAACCTATGAGCCAACAAACCCCTATCTCAACAAAGAAACTCCCCCTTTCTAAAGACTAGGATATAGATCATGTGCGAACTGGAGGCAAAACCAAATAGTAGAGATTTCGTTATCTGTAAAACCCCGAAGGTGAAAACTGAATCTTGTTTTGAAATTCTCGAGCCATCCATTTTTGACTAATATCCAAAAAGTTGTTGTTTAAAGATGATTCTATCTTTCTCCTTTAATCGTTCAAACCGAAAAAGATCCATTCTTAAAACAAGAAAAGGATCAATAGAAATGAAAAAACAAATCGCCGAAGGAAGGGGGGAAAAACTTGCATTAGGCAAGACTAAGGCTACCTTTGTTTGAGCAGTGCGGTGGTTATAAGCAGCTTATTTGGCTTTTACTTCTTTAGGTGCAAACAGCTTCTGCGATCAGTTGGTTGACGTGTCAAAGGGAAATGGTGGAAAAGCTGCTTTTTTTCCACCAAAGGGCTTCCCCTGCAGTTAGGGGTGTAATCGAGTCGAGTCGAGTCGAGTAGTGAGCTACTCGAGCTCGAGCTCGACAAAAAAAAAAAACCGAGCTCGATACTCGACTCTAGCTTGATCGAGTTTTGATTATCGAGCTCAAGCTCGGCTCGAATCGAGTATCGAGCTACTCGAGCTTGGCTTGACAAGTTCGATACTTAATTAAAAAATTCAAAAAAAAAATCATTTACTTGAGCTCGACAGGTATATATAGCTAATTTTTTAATTAAATAAATAATGTTATGTATATATATATATATATATATATATATTTGTACCGAGTAGCTCGACGAGTATCAAATTAAGTATCACTGAGCTCGAGCTCGGCTCGATTCGATACTCGAGCTACTCGAGCTCAAGCTCAGCTCGACAATGACCGAGCCGTATTCAAATTTTCTTCGAATCGAACTCGAGTAGCTTGCGAATAGTGATGTATCACTTACACCCCTACCTGCAGTGGCTTTAAGAGCTGAGCTGAAACAAAGGGAACCTAAAGCTCTTGCTAGGGAAATTGCAAAAATTATGGAACATAATTATTAGCAACGTACATCTAGGCCAAATTGGCTATTGATATGAATATACCCTGTAATGGTGGGATTGATATGAAAGAGATGTATATACCCTGCAAACATTTTTTGTTAATTGGATTAGTTTTCCATTGATAGACCTTCAAAATCCTATTCATATAATACTTGATATATTATCTTTTTAGTGTGTTTTTTTAACGAAAAATACCAGTATAATTTTCATTTATGAAAATGAAATTGCAATGGTTTGACCAATAATTAAAATATAAAATGAAAAATTTCTCATTTCTTATAGATCTTGATTTTGCTTCATGACCGAGTGAGTTAGACTCTTGATCAAGAGTGTCGAACCTTCTTCATAGGTCTTTAGCTTGTCCAGCAGCCCCTTGCTTTTGCTTCTTCTAGGTGTTCCTCCTGAGAAAAAAGCTTTCAATAGCCGATTCTAAAATCTACTTCACCCACCCATAAATTATATAGGAAAATCATCTAGACGAGAAAAACGATTTTCAATTTATTATAAACTCGACTAAATAATCGGACAAACATGCCAAATTTAACAAACAAACTCAAAACTAACTGACTCAAAATACTAAGACTAAAACTGGTGACTTTATTCAAAATAAATATAATTATCACTTGGTACACCGTTGGTGGAGTTTTTTTGGACTCCAGAAGCGGGTTTAATGTTGACACGTACTCCATTTCATAATTAACTAAATATTTGATATTCAAATATATTCCCTAAGGGGACACTTGTCAACCCTTAAACCCCACACGTGCAGTCTGCTAAACTCCACTGACGGTGGATAGGATAATTTCCCATACATATTATATATTTTTTTGAAAGGACCATATATATCTATAACATACATTTAAATGAGATTTGAATGTACCAAAAAACCAGTTGAGAAACCTCACCACATTCACCCAAGAACAAATTGTCATGGGTATTTCGATACTTTTATGCTTGGTTTTTTTGTTATTTCGATTGATGATTGAGGGTGTTTTGGGAAGTTTGAAACAAAGTTACTATTACTGGGCCCGCATGTTGACTCCATGTGTTTTTGATGATAACAAAACATTCCACATATGTGTGTCTAACCACTTTACTTGAGTGTGTAAGGGAAAGCTAATGTTTAAATGTATATCCAAGTCCCTAAGACAAAAATCAAGTCTAGCTATGAGCTTGATCAAGTATGGGAGTGATTTGAATTCATTCATGCCAAGATGAAGAATGATAAATAAGAATATCAAGGCTTGGAGAGAAAATAAAAGATTTGAGTTTAAATTGGAGCTCAAGAATCGAATTTGGAGAAAGCCTTAACAATATTGAAGATTAATATGAAGTTTGGAGAAGCTTACATAAGGGTTACCTTGAAGAAATATGCAAAGAAAGGAAAATACTCGAAAATTAGAGAGTGGACATTTTTAGTCAACTGGAGCTGGCGTTAAAAGTGCCAAGCCTGATGTGCCCAATCTGTATGAACAGTAACTCGTCATGCAGTACACTTTTAGTCAACTAAAACTGGTGTTAAAACTGTCACCGCGCACTAAAAGACAAAAATAACGGCTAATTTGAAAAAGTGGAAAAAGGTGCCCAACGGCTAGAAAAAGGCTCCAACGGCTAGAATGATGTGAGAGAGCATATATAGACCTCTTAAACACTCATCCAAAGCAAGATTCAAAAGGGTAACACTCCATACATCAAAGATCAAGTGAGGAAAGATTTTATTTCTCTTTGTTCTTCATTTCTACTATTTTTGAGAGAAAATTGTATTGAGCTAAAACTTGTACTTGGGATCTTTGGCAGATCATTGTACTTCTTTATTCATCTTTTCTTGGGTAGAAACAAGTTAGGATCAACTTGTTTTGAAGATTAGAGCTTGGGGAGAGCTCACTTTGTAAAAAGCTTGGTGGAAGCTAGAATTTCACCGGTTTAGTGAAGTGTTTGTGAAAATCCTTGATTGGGGAGATCAAGGTAGAGGATGTAGGTGTGGGGAGCACCGAACCTCTATAAATTGTGAGTATTCATCTTCTCTAAACCATCCTATTACTTTGTGTTGCAATTTCTCATCTTTCTACCTTCAAACTTCATCTATTTCATCTACCCTTTTACCCAACTTAGTAAAAGTTCTAGAGGTTGCCATAGACTCTTTAAAAGTGCTATTCACCCTCCTCTAGCACCATATCAAGGGCCTAACACCGCATATAATAAACAAATCATTTTTTGCTGGTTTATTTATCAAATGATTCCTATACTTTTATACTTTATCCTATTTAGTCCCTCACAATTTTTGGGTTGGACGATTGAACGTTTCGGCTTTAATTCTTTTATTTTTTGTTTTGTTTGTCCGATGAAAGTGATTCAAGTGTCTACTAAAAGGTAATTTAATGATCTACAACTTTCATTAAGAACTCAAAAATCAATTTTAATGTTTTTATTCTAAAAAATACTTTTGAAATTTTGTGGTCTCGATTGCTGGACTGTCTAATATCGTATAAATTTCGGCCCGCTTGTCCAATTGAGGTTGTTCAAGTGTCAGTTAAAAGGTTATTGTGTGATCTACGACTTTCGTTAAGGGCCTTAAAGCTGAATTTGATCAATGAGTTTCGTGGAGGATTCAAGAGAGAATTTTTATATTTGGTCTCTATAAACAAATCATTCTTTTGTTGGATTATTTATTAAATGATCCTCATACTTTTATAATTTATTCTATTTAATCCTTTACAATTATGGGTTGGACGATTGAACGTTTCGACTTTAATTCTTTTATTTTTTTGTTTTGTTTGTCCGATAAAGGTGATTCAAGTGCCTATTTAAAGGTAATTTAATGATCTACAACTTTCATTAAGAACTCAAAAACCAATTTTAATGTTTTGGTTCTAAAAAATGCTTTTGAAATTTTATGGTCTCGATTGCCGGACTGTCTAATATCGTATAATTTTCGGTCAACTTGTCCGATTGAGGTTGTTCAAGTGTTGGTTAAAAGGTTATTGTGTGATCTACGACTTTCGTCAAGGGTCTGAAAGCTGAATTTGATTAATGAGTTTCGTGGAGGGTTCAAGAGGGAATTTTTATGTTTGGTCTCCATAAACAAATATTTTTTTTGCTGGATTATTTATTAAATGATCCTTATACTTTTTTGCTTTATGCTATTTAATTTTTAATTTTTTTATTTATTTTTTCATTTGTCCAATTAAGATGAATTCAAGTGTCTATTGAAAGATAATTTAATGACTTGCAACTTTCATTAAGGACTCAAAAGGCAATTTTGAGGTTTCAGTTCTAAAAAATATTTCCGAAATTTAATCTCACTGAATTATGATTAAGTTAATTTGGTTAATGTTGATTATCCAAATTAATTTGGTGTTAATATTAATCAAAGGTCATTTTATTTATTTGTTGAAAAAAGATAATAAATGGTTGTTTAGTTATGTTTATATTGCTTAGTGCCTATTGTTATTGTAGCTAATGATCAGTTAATTTTGTATGTTTTCAATTTTCATGCTTTATTAGTTTATTATTATGTGGGTTAAAAAATTGAGCCAGTTGTTGGGTTTATGTTAGTGTTAGTGGGTCATTTTTCCCTTAATTCTGATTCCTATGTTATTATTATATATATATATATATATATATATATATTACATTTAATTTTACAATGAGGTTGGCTAATATTTCATCATGGTTGAATTTTGTATGTTAGAATATGTTATTTAGAAAATAGGAAATTCCATAATTATGAATTTAGTGGATTTAATTGTGAGGGTTGAAGAACTAAAGGAAATAGAATGACTAAATTGAAAATTTATCAAAGTCAAGGGGTATGTTAGTGATTACATCCAAAGCAAAAAAAAAAAAAAAAAAGGAAGATAGTGGGACGGCATCAGGAGAAATTATTAGGTGGGACAGACCCACCACGTCATCCATGGGACTAACCAATAGAATTTTGCCATATCAAATGAATTCCTTAAATTTAGGCACGATTTTAGCCCAAAGTTTAGCCTCCTTTTAAAACAAACCCTATATAAAGGGTAAGTCCCCAAATTTAAGATTTTATTGGGATAGAGTTTTAGAAAATTGATGAATTGTCTGTTGGTCCCATAGATGACGTGGTGGGCCCGTCCCACCTAATAATTTCTCCGGCATCAAACCTTAATTTATTTTTTAGTTTAATTTAATCTAATTACAAGAGGGATAGCCTGCGTTTGCGCTACATGCATGTTTTTATGTGAGATTTTTTTATTTATTTGATGCATCTGTTTTATAAACAATAAAGTAAGATATGAGACATTGTAAATCTATTCAGTCATTTTCTTGTTTTTTATGGTGAAATAGAATATGTTTAAAAGTGCTTGGATTCTTGTGCCAAAAGAAAAAGTGTTTGCATTCATTCTAAACAGTTCAATACATACTGATATTTTTCCCACTATTAATGGAATTACAAGAGGGATAGCCTGCGATTGCGCTACAAACATGTTTTTATGTGAGATATTTTTGTTTATTTGATACATCTATTTTATAAACAATTAAGAAAGTGAGATATGAGACATTGTAAATCTATTCAGTTATTTTCTTATTTTTTAAAGTGAAATAGAATATGTTTAGAAGTGCTTGCATTTTTGTGCCAAAATAAAAAATGCTTGCATTCATTCTAAACAGTTCAATACGTGTTGATATTTTTCACACTATTAATGGAGTTAGATGAGTATAGAATAAAAATGGGTCTTTAGCAAAACAACTATAACTCTTCTAATTAAAAAAAAACCCCAAAAATATAGGCAAGTGTAGAAATGATCATTTGTCCTTGATACTTAATACAGTCCACTAAAACACACTAATGTGTATGAATATAGTTAATCATTTAAAAAATAGTCAACACAACTGAAATTTACTTTCACAATCCAACACAAACCATACAGAACATTAGGATTATTAAGTAATTAGCAAATGGAGAAAAGATCAAATGGGACGAAAAGGTTGTCCTATGTGAAAAGTTGAAAGGAGCTTTCAGCAAGCACCGTCTTGAAGAAACAATTAACAGGGTCTATAAAAAACGCACTTAGTATGTTAATAATTTCAGAAAATGCAATAAACCAGAAGTGCAAGAGTTTAAGAATATGATTATTAGTCACTTGGGATTATTTAAGTTTAAGACTTTAAGTTATGCTATGTGAATTAGCCAATTAGGTTTATAAGACTAAAAAGTTCTTCAAAGTTTAATTTAAAGTGTCTTTATTTTGAGATATTTAATTTTAAAGTCTAATCTTTCATATAAGCTATTCATATAATTATATTAAGCTTTTTTTTATGTGAGCGCCTCACTTCGATCGGGCGAGCGCTTTTTTGGCGCCTAGCCTCGAGCGATAGGAGGGTCCTATCGCCTCGGGGGCGCCTTGCGCCTTTGACAACACTGGAGAAATACAAAAGGAAAGAATGCAAGCTTCCTCAATTCCTCTTTCTTGCTTCCTGCAGGCTGTAGGAAAGGTCAGTTCTTTGCTCTACATCTCACTGCTTTCATCAACTACAATTTGCTTACTGGTTAAATTTTAAGTTTGTGGTTTGTCAGTGCCTTTAGGTCTAGAGCCATACTTATTGCTCTTTTTAGAGGCATTATCTTTGTTTGTGTTCTTGCCAAGTAAATCAGTATAGTAGTTGTAGCATGTTCAAAAATTGGAGTGGATAGGTAGTTATTGTTAGTTCAAATATCGTCCTTATTCTGTCATAGTATATAATATCTCTCAACAAAATATACCTTTTTTTGCTCATTTGCACTGCAGGTACATGATTTCTGATTTCAGTTTACAGTTTATGTTTGAACTATTGAGTGACATCCACAACACATTCTTAACACAGCAAGAAGGTATATATATTTACAGTTATTGGTTTGGTGCTGGAAAATTGTTCTGTATGAGATTCATGCCTAATTGTACATTCATTTGATTCATTGATGGTTTCAGTGAATGTCAATCTTTTTGTTTGCATTTGATGGTCATGCATGGGTTTATATATATATATATATATATATTTATTTATTTATTTATTTATTTTCTCTTGCTTGATGTAGAAGGGAATCAAATGAGGGTAGGTCACAAATGCTGATGACATGCAGTGTGATTAGGTAGATTTTATTGACACTTAGATATTCCTTGGTTTAAGAGAGAATAAAGGGAGGGTGGGTACCAGAGAGTGATGAGGACCATTGTCAAAGATTGATGCATCATGTTTAACTGACAATTGGATACTCTTGCTTTGTCAAGTCTCAAGTTTTGGATGCAGGTAGTGACAACAATTGTTTTATATCAGATTCCTGGCTAATTGGATATTTATTTAATTAATTATTGGTTATCTGTGAATGTTTCACTTTTTTTTAACATTTGACGGTCCTGCATGGTTTTTTCTTTTGGTATTACTTGATCTCAAGGGGAATCATCTGAAGGTTGGGTGGCGAGGGCCAGTGTGAAAAACTCATTAAGCAGATTTGGGTGGCACTTAGATATCTTTGCCTTATGATGTTGGTTGATTTATAACAGAATAAGGGGGTGGGTAGCAGGCAGTTATATTATTCTTTTGCCCTTTCTTCTTAAGATTGGGGTCGTTGAGAAATTTGGTAGATCACTCTGGGCAAGTTTTTTTTTTAGTCACTTTAGTGGCTTTTCAGCAATAAGATTGAGGATTTGATTATATATTAAGGAACATATAATTTAGTGATTATTCAACCTTACAAGAATAAAGAGACAGGATTTGATAAGATTCTGTTTCTCACATTCTCCCCATTTCTGCTCCTTGAATTGCTTATCATTTACCTTAAAATTCGAAATTGTAACCATAGACAATTCGATATCTCTGCTCTTTCAATTGTTAGATGGATACCATTTACATGTAGCTAAACTTGATAGCCATTAGATTTGATTACTTCTTTTTTATGTATTACCGGATTCTGCAATTTGCTTAAAGAAAATTGGAGAAATTTTAAGATTCAGAACACAACTTGAAAACATAACTAGAAAATGATAGAAAATTCTGCTCATATATGTTTATTGAAGAAGTTGGGACTTTTGGTCCTAATTATTTGTATTTTCACTTGATGCAGGATCCTATTGAATTTATTCCTGCACTGCTCCCTGATGTTTATGCTGGGATAATGGCTTATATTACTGTGAGAGTCTGCAGGTTATCGAAACCATATATCCACAATCAATGGATGTTAGCACCATTGATTGTTTCATAGATAAAGAGGTGATGTAACTTTGGCCTATTCATAGTTTCAGCTAGATTGTAGATTTCTTTGATTCTTTCCAGTGTTGATATTTCCAAATGGTTTGATGTTTCGTCTACAGGGGAATGGTATGCATCCTATAATACTGAAAGATGTGATTTGAGTTCTATGAGCAGGACATTGCAGAGGGTGCTATTTATAAAATCATGCAGTTTCAGGTCAAGCCTTCAAAGAGCAATTACAAGATTGTTCCTTCTAATTGTTAGATTCTTTTCAATTCCAACACATATTTGAAAAGCTTGAGGGCCTGGATGATAGCTATCCAAAGTATCATTTTAATTTTGCAACATTTGAGCAGATAAGAACCAGGAATGAGCATTCACCGTTGACAAGTATTATGTCTTTTATGTTTGATTCTCAACTTTTTTTTTTATTATTTTCTTATAGATGTTGCTGGCTTATTATTGGGATGCAACTATCTTTATGGCAACGTTGGTCATTCTCAATTTGTTATGACAATGTTAAAAACTTTATGATCTTTTTTTTTTGGTAATAACTTTATGATCTTTCTTTGTTAAAACTTCTTATGTTCTTTATTGGTTATAGATGCTAATAAAATCCACCATTTTTCAGGTTGCTAGCACCACGAAACTGCCCTACAACCATCTTTGGCTTTTCCTTTGCACCTATCGAACAAAAAGCTCACTGCAAAGAACATGGTCCTTTAGAGTTGCCAATCATTTTGACTGTTGATATGGTGTGCTATGTAAATAACTCTTAAATAGATTCAATCAAAAGAAAGATCCAAGTATCACATAGCAATTTACCTATCATGGTTGTAATTAGACTTATTCAAGGCCATCACATCTCACTCATATTTTAAGTCACATTTAATCGATTTTATATAACATACTGTTATTTTGATTGAGCTATATCAAACCATAGAACCTTTTTTTTTTTTTTTGCCAAAATACCATAGAACCCTAAGCATGAATATCTCCAACGAAGACAAAAAATTGACAAAACTAATATATATCCTTAATATATCCTTAACAGACCATCCTTCCTATCTAGACCCAGAATCATGACTACATATGCCGCTAAAAAGAGAAAAGACAAACCTAGTTATATATAATGTTTCTCATCTAAGTTGAGGGCCCTAAAACATTTATATTTTATGCTAATTTGTCATTTTGCTATTTTATTTAACTTGATTTAATCCTTCAAATTTATTTATTTTATAAAAAGTCCTCACACATTTTCAAAATATGCAATTTAGTCCTTTAAGCATTTGATTCTATGAAATTTAGTCCTTCACCTTTATTTATTTAATTTTTTTAAGACTACTTTTCTAGTTTTGCTAATTAATCATTCACTTTTATTTCTTTTATCTTTCTTAATATTTTTTTAAAGTTTTGCTGATTAATATTCTATAAATATGATTTGATTCTATGCAATTTAGTATTTCACCTTTTTTCTTTTATCTTTCTTAATATTTGTTTTAAAGTTTTGCTCATTAATATTTCTATAAATATGATATCAAATCCTTTTCTATTGGTCGATTTAGTTCTTCAAGCATTTGATTCCATGCAATTTAGTCCTTCACCTTTATTTCTTTTTATTTTTTTTCATTTTGCTCATTAATTGATTATATAAATATGATCTAAAATCATTTTCTATTAGTCTAATAAAAGTTGCCGCAACAAAGCGAGGCACGGGTATTTGCTAGTATATATAAAATTAGACTCCTCCCCTGATCAGACCAAAATATGTTATATTTTTATGGTCATTTTCCTATGATTTTGGATGTATTTATGCTTGATTATGCCTTATAATGTTCGTATTTGTGTTTTTAGGTATTAAAGAGATGAAAGGTGCAAACATGATGATTTTAGCGCTTTTTGGAGCTATTTTGATGATTTATGGCATAAAAATGCAAATGGACTTTTTGGATGAAGATTTGGGGTTTCAAAGTTCGTGATTGAAGAACTTGAGAAGTTGATTTTATGCTTTTGGAAGTCATGAAGTTATATGCTATAAGTTTTCAAGACAAAAGAATCAAGGAAGAGCTAAATCAAGGTGAAGAAGAGACATGTCGCATCAAAGCAACAAGGGCTGGGCGCATGAGCAACCCATTTGGGCACAAGCTTACCTGCTGTGGCCACAGGAGGAGTCGGGGGGTGCCTTCCGCGCGCGCCAAGGCCTTGGAGGTGGTGTCTTCAAGTTGAAGCCTCTTCAATTCAATACAATTGTTGTACAGTCTTGGGAAAACAACCATAACTTTTGATTCCCATGTCCAAATGATGCGATTCAAAGTGCGTTGGAAAGAAAACTCAAAGATAACTTTTCTTTGAAACTCGAGTTCCAGTTCTGCTGTTCTCGATGACGATAATGCCCTCAAAGTTTCTAAACAGTAGTAGTTCTGGCCCAGATTCCGATTTTCACCAAATTAAACCCATTGTGCTTAATTGCACCGACTTGCATGAATTAGATTCCAACTCGTCCCTAGGGTAGTTTAAGTGAATTCTAACTCTAATTGGAACCCTAGATAGCCACCATTATAAATACCAACCTTTGGTTGAAACCCTAGATACAACTTTCAACTTTTCCCTCTTTTCTTTTCTTTAGATTTTGCGTTTTCTCTCTAACTCTTGGCAGCCAGCCAAGAACTCTTATATTTTCTGTAAGTTTTTCTTATGACTCTTATGGATTCCACTCAATCCATGAGTGGCTAATTCATTAATACTTCTCTTTTCTTGGTGATTTCAATCAATAATTATGGTGAGACTTTTCTTCTTATAATTTTGTATGTTTTTCTTGATGAATATGTTTATCAGTCTCTGTTTTATTTTATGATCTTAATCGTTATTGAATTAATTGATCACTAATTCTTTAATTATTTTGATCTATCGCTATATTGAATTTGGTGGGATGACTAGTAACTTGATTTGATAATTGGTAGTAAATTGAGTTCTACTAATCATAGGCTCAATGGGATTGTAAACCTTATTAGATCTAGACCCTGATACACTAGAGAAAATAGATTTGGTATATTTATTTATGCATGTCCGGAATTGATGTTCTTAATGCTTTATTCTTTATAAATCTTAAACCGTTATGGCAAAGACGAGTTTCGAATAATAGGGATTTATGATTGTGATATGGGTAAATCCAGTAAACTTAGGATTTTTCCTAGGCAAATTATTCAATTGGGAGTTGTTGGAAGAAGTATGCTGATGTTTTATTTCTTTTGATAATTTATTCCTAAGTTCTAAGATAGATTCCAATAGGGTAAAATATGATACTTACCTATTTTGATAATATTAATATCAAATTCATGTTTTGTGTTAAGGATCCATATTCTTATTGATTGGTTTCAACTAGGGCTGAGCAGTTGGCGGTTTGGACCGACCGAAATCGGCGGTCGGTAAACCACTTGAAGCTGGTAGGCGGTTTCGGTTGGTTAGTCGGTCCAAACCGACAACCGACAGCCATATTCGGTCAGTATACGGTATGGTTTTTTTTTTGTTTAAAATCGAACCGAAACTAACCGAAGAATAATATATATAATTTTTTTATATTTTATATTATATATATTATAATATATCTAATATTATTATTTATACATATTAAAATTTCCGAAATACCTTAAATATAAATAGAAAAGTATATTCAGAAAACCTAAACCTAAAATTCCTCTTCTCTCTCTTCTCTCTCTCCCTCTCTGCCTCTCGCGATTTTCTTTCCCCCTTTTCTGCGTCTTTGATTTCGAATTTTGGATCGAATGTTGTGTTTTCTTCGATCGAAATGTAATTTCTAAGTCTTCTACATCCTCCCAAAGGTAAATCCCTTTCATTATTCATCCCATCTACCTTTTTGCAGTTTCTTTTTTCTGTTTCTATGTGGTTTGTTGAGTGGATTTAATAACATTATAACACTAATTGTTTATAGAATAGAATGATGATGGGTGTTAGCCTGTTTGGAAGGTTGATGAAATTGTGTTCAGTGTTCTGTATAGTGTATATATAATACTTGGTTATTTAAGATATACTAGATTGCATTTGTTTATTTGTTTTTTATGGTGAAATTGACATTCAATTTTTCATAAATGATTTTCTTACTTGCAGTTTTCAAAAAAAGGAGAATAGTAGCCTACCCAGAAGCTGTCACAAGCTTAACCCTTTTACTCAAGGTGATTGAATCTTCTGTTTTCCTTTTTGATCAATCTTTTGTATTCTGTATTGTATACTCCTTATAGAGTTATTGACTTATAGTTATAGTATAGACTGATTAAGTGATTAACTATGTATGCAAAGTCTTTTAGTTAAAGACTTAAAGTTTTTATGTACTTAAAGCTATTGTATTTGTATATGAACTGTAGAATTGACATAAAGTTTATTTATTGTTTAATTTGTTTTGTAGATGTTAGAGATCCCTGTGGCAAGTCAACAACAAGCTCAGCCTGAAGTAATTGATAAATTACCAAGGAAAAGGGCTTGTACCTCAAGTGTTTGGGAACATGCAACTAAGTTTGATTTAAATGGGTATCCGTGTGCTAAATGCAATTACTATGGAGCAACTTATAAAGCCCACCCTAAGAAAAATGAGACAACTTCATTAAGGAATCATATAGATTCATGTGCCAAAAACCCTCTTGGTATGATGAAGATTGAAGGAGATGGTGCAATAGTATTTAGAATCCGAGCCTCCTTTTGTTAGTAGTTAGTACTTAGTATAGCGAGATGGCTTAATGTTTAAAGCCTTTAAACATTTTATGTAATGTTAAATATGCTTGATTGAATGTTGATTTAAACATTTTATGTAATGTTAAATATGTTTGGGAAGTAGTCCAAACATGTTTTAATCTGAAAACCGATTAAAACCACCTAACCGACCAAAACTGACATTGTCGGTTTTGATTGGTTATTCATACCAATCGGTCGGTTTTCGGTTCCAAATTCATGCTAATCGGTAATAATCGGTATTGCATTTTCGGGAATCGAAATCGACCGACCCGACCGATGCTCAGCCCTAGTTTCAACCAATGGAAAGAAAGTATGCTTTTTAATTTGAAAGTTTTTCTTAAATATTTTTCTAACTTAATTAGACTTTTTTTTTCAATAGATTGCTTTTTAATTTTTTTTAATCCACAATTTTTTAAAGTGAAATTTTTGAGTGTTTTAAGAAGTGTTTTTGTCTTTGATAACACCCTTCTCTCTGGGAGTCGTTCCCCTAGTTACTCTAATTACTTAGCAAGGATTTGTGTGGGAAAGTGGGTTTTTTTTGTCCATTATATATTTAAGTTACATCTCAATTATGTGAACTTAGAGCTGGCAAAATGAACCCGAAACCCGAAATCTGCCCGAACCCGCCTGAAACCGAACCCGAAATTACCCGAATTGACCAGAAAAGTCAACGTCCCGAATCCACCCGAACCCAAAATTACCTGAACCCAAGATAACCCGAACCCGACCCGAGCCCGAGATCAAAATAATATTAAAAAAATTCAAGAATTATTTATAAAATAAAATTTTTTCATTATTGCTTAGAAGAATCACATTTCTTCCTTTTAATATTAAATAAAGCTATTACATATAAATAAATAAGTCCAAGTTCTTTATAAGTTCAATTAAGGGTCCATTAGCTTTTAATTTGTTTAATCTAAGACTTGCATTTTGATTATTTGTTTAATTTAATACTTAATTTGTTTTAATTTGCTACAATTTAGTATTAATTAGCATTAAATAGTTTAAATTAGTGTTGAAGTATATGTATTTTATATTTAATTCAGTTAATTTAAATGTTGCACACAATACACAACTTAATAATTGTCGGTGGCGTTGTCTTTCCAAAAAAGAGTTTTCGGTTTTAGCAAGTAGGATCATTTTCTTCTTGAGACCTTTTACTTTTTTTTCATCATGTGGGAGTCTCTGAATGTCTCTAACGATGAGACGGTTCTTTCGTTAGTATTTTTTAACAATTACTCAATCTTTATATATGCTTTCTCCGTTCCAAAATAACTGTCGTTTTCTGGATGGATGTGGTCCTAGGAATATATTGATTATCATGTTATATTATATACTCTATCTTATTATATTACAATTATCAATAAACTTATAGTAAAATAAAAGATAAACAATTATTTTTCTTTTAAAAAAAAGCTTGCATGTTGAATTAGGATGAGCCAGAAAATTGGATCGGATTCTGAGTATCGAAAGTGAACCCGAACCCGACCTGGGCCCGAACCCTAACCCGAACCCGATCCGAACCCGATAGAACCCAAACCCGAAATATCCGAACCCAACAGAACACGAACCCGAAAATACCCGAACTCAAAATACCCGAACCCACCCGAACCAGCCCAATTGCCAGTTCTACGTGAACTCTTAAAACTAGGTTGTTTGCTCAGCATAGCACGCTTGGGCCAAAATCTTGTATATATAATATAAGTTATTACTATTACCTTGTTTCTTGCGCACAATTATTAATTAGTCACAAATATTCAACGGCCATGGTTTAGCTTCATTATGACCATTGTCATTAATGGATTTATCTTCCTTGTGTTTCTAAAGAGAAACCAAAATACAAGGCTCATAACTTGTCAAATACCTTTTTCACTATCTCTTTATAATTTCTTGGAACTATATATCTTGAATAATTGCATTAAGTGTAATTTGTTCTTCAATATCTAATAATTAGCCAACAAATGTTAATGCAAGCTATTTATTAGGATGCAAAGCAAAATAAAAGGCAAACCATATCTTCTAAAAACAGGAGTAACTAAATTAATGCTGCAAAAGACAATGACTAGTCTCAGTTGTCAACTTTGCCTCCAATCTTAGATTAGGAATTTGCGGTGGAGAGATGAATATTCATTGTCCACCAAATTATTCACCCCATTCTTCTTGGGCATAGTTTTCTTTGGCTATTTCTCCTTTGCCTGATGTTACAATCACACGATCATTTGGGGGAAAGAAAATTACCAAAATCGCCTTCGCTTTACTTAATCAGTTAAATTTACTACAAATTAACTAAACCAGACCTTCTTAGAATCTCAACTTGAAGGAGTTCCTTTCGATTTCCATTTTCTCCCTCTCTTCTTGCATTGACTATTGCAGAATTCTTCATCTTCATCGTCGTTATTGTTGTCCTCACCTTCCTTATCCTTCTGGTCAACTTTGGGTAGAATTATCGAAGATTTGTGCAGGATCAAGGTTGACTGGACCAATCTCCGGTGGAGGCTCATCCGTTCCGGCTGGTCGGTGCCGTTAACTATCACTACTTTCGGCTCTTTCTTCTCGGTTGATTCGTCCATGCAATTAAGGTTTTATCCAATCTTGATTTAGGAATGAATGAATGCTCAAGACTTCAGATTAGTCGAGATTGAATGTAATTGAATGTGATGTTGAAGAATTAGTACTAAAAAAAATTGGAATGCTTTGAGAGTTGAAGATGGGGAGGATCATGTGAACTCGGGTAGCTAACAAATGTAGAAAAGAAAAGTGAGGGTGGTGCATGCATTGATGAGGCAAAAAAACCGTATTATGCAAATGTTGTGAAGTTGGGTTGCAAAAGCCAACCTGAGGGACTGATTTTCTGGATCAAAGTTCTGCACTTTTGGAATAAAATGGACAGGGACATTAGTCTTTTTTTCAAAACCCAATTTGACTACAAAGTAGGGACAACCCTTTGTCAGCTTAGTGGATGTATAACTCATGTATATGGCTTAAAAATTGATGATTTAGTTTGTAAGTGGTCTATCATGGAAAATATAATTTGCCCCATTTTCAACTTTTCTATCCTTTTTCCATTTTATTGCAACTTTATATCATTAAGCAGCATGTGCATATTAGAAATTGAAACTGATTTTGTTTCTAAGAAATGGTATTTTTTTTTTTCTGATTGCATGGGGAAGATTTAGGATGAAGCAAAAACAATGGAAATAAGTCAAATAGGGCAATGTTAAACGATGTCCTTCTATTCACAAGCGCCATAAAATGACTGAAGGGGACAAGATCAGAGTTCCCAGCTTGCTCTTAAACTGTTGGCAACTACTCCCATGACTATAGTTTAGGTAATAGATTAGGTAACTATCTCAATCTGTTAGGAAATAGATTAGGTAACTATAGTTTGAGGTTTCATCCATTTTGGGTAAATCTAGGTTAAATGGCTTATTGAAAACATAGACCCATGAACTATACGAAAAATGTCAACAAGTCTTCGAACTTTAAATTGGCCAATTGAGTCCCTGAAAACCCATTTTAGGGGAAATTTTGAGCATAAGTTGATATGATGTAGAGATTTGCAAAATTGTTGCTTGGTGAAGATATGTAATGGTCACGAAGAGGGGTTTGCACAGCTTTGGATATTTAAAATGTCATTACCAATCAATGTGGTATGCTTTGTGTTTTAATTTGTTTGCGTTTACCTAATCTATTTCCTAAAAGATTTTTGTTTAATTTGGTGAAAAATAATAGGAACAATCATGATAAAGGAAAAAAGTCCTAGATCCCCAAAAAAGGGACAAGAGGACATTTCAGTTGAAGGTGAGTTTTTTCTTATTTTTTTTTCATTGGCATTGTTAAGTTTCTAAGAGGGAAGGAGTTTTTCATTATTGCTTCAACTTGATTTCTTGGTCTTCCTGTTGACAGCATGGAGGTAATACAAAACCATTTGTTTGTTCCTAAATTAAGCATTTCCAAATTCAAAATTTGACGTCTTATACAAGTGTTTATACATAAATTTGAGAATATTACATTCTGGAAGACCAAGGTTACTGCAGATGAGTATTCTGACATGGAAAACAGTACCGGGTTGATACAAGCAGTGATTTTTGAGGCTGCTATGGTTCATGTTATGGTGGACGGATCTTGCTAAGCTTGAAGGTTGCAAGCAAGGTGGAGTCATTAGGATTCCTTATGCAACCTATAAATGGCCACAAGTTTTAAACATACAGTTCAATGGGAACTATTTAATTTGTTGGCAAGTATGGACAATTCAGACGCTCCCATCATGAAAGCAAACTATGATAATCTTGCAACTTCTTTGTTTATATAGCAATATTATCTTATAAACATATAATTTTGTAATATATTAAGTTCTATATGACTTGTGGATCCAGCAACATGACAAATTAATGAATTATATCATGATTAGTATCTAATAGAAGTTTCACACATTTATTTTATTAACTTTCTTTTGGTTTCACGGATAATGGTTATCTGTGTTTCTTGGAAGGTGACATTTACAACGTTAACAATATTATAGCTCTAAAAATATCTTTAATATTTCCACTTCCAGTTATGAAAAAAAATTATGGTCCGCGTCGCATCGCGCGCGGGCATTGATCTAGTGTCGATTATAATACTAGCTTATATCCCAAATGTGTATACTTTCAAAACTAGGTTGTCTGTGTGCAACAGCTTCAACTCTTGATCTTGCAAAAGAAAGTTAAGAAATGTTGAACTCGAAAATAAATTAACTTTGCCCCTTTCCCTAATCATTCGAACATAACTGGCATGTGACGAACTGTAAAGGTAAATGTATGGATTTAGTCCCTATACTTAAACAAAATGTGCAATTTAGTCCCTATACTTTAAGAAAAGGTGAAATTAAAGACAATCAATAACGTATGTTAAGTGATCTGTTAATATTGATAACATGACATAAACGGATGAAGCTGACATGACGCTAATTTGGCTTATCCAATCCAATCAAACCCATCCAACCCATGCAAGAACGGGAGTCCCGCGTGTTAAATTCTAGACACCTGGTGCCCTGCATGCCTGACTTATGGCACAGGGTTATTCTTCAAACACCTGTCATGTTTGTTGGGTTGGATTGCTGTCTTGGTTGAATTGGGTTCAGTTGGGAAGAAATGGGAAGCTTCTCAAGAGAGAGAAACAGAGGTCGATTGAGCAGAGAGAAGAAGGGGTAGAGAGGCTTCTGAAATCTGAACCGACGAGAACTGAGAGAGAAAAAATATTTAGAAATGTTGAGAGAGAGAGGGGGAGTCGAGAAAAAGAAGGGAGTGGAGAAGAGAGGACAGGGCCGTCGGATTCAAAGTTAGGTCCATCTCCGGGCAAGATTTCCTCCTCTCTTTCTTTCTTCCCTGTCTTTTCCTTAAATCTACATGTTTCATTTTGTCGGGCTTTTGATGGGTTGAGTTGTTTTTCCTTCTACTGCGTTTGTTTGATTCTTCAGGTGATGAATTCTTTTTGTTTTTCTTTAATTAGCTTTTTATCTCATCTTGGATGTGTTTTCAATTTGTTGATGAATGGTTAGTCTCATCCATGTAGTCGAACAATATGCTTCATCGAGGCGTTCTTTGGAGGAAAGGTGATGTTTTTATGCTCAAAATTTCCTAAAGTTTTTTGCCCACTAAGTGTTCGAGGTTATGCTCCTGAAAATTTTCCACCTCTCTTTGATCATATAATTTGGTGACAGCCCTGTTTTACTTCGTTTTATGGCAGCCCTTTTGTCTTCTTTCCTCTCCTCCCCTCAAACAGGTTTGACATTTGCTTTGGTAGGTTCATGTTAATCACTTTGTATTCAATTTTTCTCGCTTTCATTGCATTAGAGGATTTGTTAGATGGAATTAATTGGTGGGGATGATTTAAAGAGATGGCTTGCTTTCCAATATTTAAAGGATTTTTTGGCAGCATTGAAGATTTTCCACCACCTTTGTTTCGAGCTCTACCCAGTCTAATCACCATATTGTTCCTATATTCAGTTTGGTTTTTACTATCCACGGGAGCTGTAGCAATTTAGAATGTTGTTCTTGATAATGATATTATTATGTATTTATTATTGTTGTTCATGCCTACTCATCTATGATTGACCATGTTCTGTTTACTTTTGACAATGTATTTGTGTAGGGAAATTGAATGGGATTTAAAAGGTGATGAAATGACAAAGCCCAAATGGTAAAATGAATTGTATTTCTTATTACTCAATTCTAATTCTGTTATAATATAGAAATATGTCTTGACGGATTAACATTTGCATTTTTAGGAGAAATTAATAGTCAGAGAAGAGACATTTATACGTCATATACATGATGCATGCATGTATGTCATGGATTTTGTAGATGAGTGATTAGAAAATTTGATCAATGCTGAATTTTGTGCATTGCAGGTCCAGTTTCAAATCAGTAGATTTTTATTTGACTATTATGTTTAATTATTTCAACTTATTATTTATTACAGCTTACTTTTGGTATCTTTCTTTCTTATTTTATTGCTTCTGTTGGATGATTGTGGACATGCTTCTTTGGAGTGTTTCAACTTTCAATTTAGTTACTATTAAGTATCATTTTCTAAGATGGTTTATGGTTTGCCTATACATTTGAGGATTACAGCAGATTGGCAAAAAGATGGGCCTCCTTAATAACAGCAACAAGAGCACAGAGGAAAATCTGGCGGGAGTGATGATATGCAGTTAAAAGATATTTGAACCTCAACTCAAGGTTTCGCAGCTGATCTATACTGGGATTTATCCTTATTAGGTTATCCTTTATCTATGACAAAGCCAGCATCACTGATCCCATACTGAATATCATGGCATTTTAATGAATTGATTGTTCGGTCATTATGGTTGACCTCAAATTGGAGAACTTTGTGAGAAAGCATCCTGAGGTTGAGAGAACAAGGGAAAACAGTTTATCATTTTTAGATGATACTAATTGTGGTACTGTCTTGATAATTTAGCAATTTGTTTTTTTTTTTAATTTGAACTTGCATTGGAATTAGTTAAGTAATGTCTTGACAGAATGTTGGTTTTTCTATCCAGCTTATTTGTGGCAATTTATGAGATACAACATTCTCCAACTTCTGAAGAACTTAATATTCCATTCCCATGGAAAAGAATTTGCTGATGCTGATATTCTAAGGTGGACTAATACCAAAGTAAGTAATTCAGGGAGCCAGAGTCGCATGGATAGTTTAAAGGTATTTTCAAGAACATGGATTCAAATGGTAGTTTCCCCTAACTTACGCCTGTATTTAATTTCATGGCCTAGCGATGAATTTAGTATATGAAGACCACACTGGATGCTTCACTCTTTATGTTTTTGCTGGACATCAATTTAAAATTGTTGCTCATTAAATGCCAGGTTCACAGCTTATATTAGTTTTAACCTAAACCACTAAGTTTAACCGCCTAAACCCCACCCCAATATAAAAACCAGCCTCCCCTTTCTGAAGTTGTTAATTCTCCAAATTGCTTTTGGCCATCAATTGTGTATTATCTATCTTATTATGTAATTTGTTCATCCATCAAATCAAAGAACTGTCTCTCTTTTATTGTTAACAGGGTTTAGCTCATAGGTAAGGGTTGTGTGCTTAGAGGATGTGGCTAAAAAGGAGTAATTAGAAAAGCTTAGCCAACCAAAGTCTATTGTTTATATATCACAATTCTTGGATCAATGAAGGTATATTCTTAACAATACTATCTTATAACTTAATTTATTCCTCTTTTTGGTCATTTGTGCAATACAATCCTGATTCAAATTCCTATCTATATTGATCGAATTGGCACATGGAAAAGTTTATGTGGCTTTGACATATAGTATTCCTTGAATTGTTGGAGTTCAGTATCATATGTTTCTAAATATTACTTAAACATGTTGGGTTGATTTGTCTAAAGGTAATTCTTTTTTTTTTTTGTCAATTCTTTGATTAGTGTGAGGATGATTATGAACAGGGAAACATTTTTTTCCTATTGAGTTTTGTGGTCCGAGTAATTTCTTATTTGAATTGAAGTTAATAAAGAGACTTTCTAAGCATTCTTTGCTTCATTCTTGAGTCATATACGACTGATGTTGTTTTGTTCTATCAACCAAGACAATATGTTGGAATCATGGAAGATGGCTGCTTGATGACTTAGAATAGCTAGGGTTATAGGTCAAATTCAATTGATTAATATGTTTTTGGTGTCTGCATTGGTTAGTCATGATAAAAAGTTTTTTCATTTCATTTCAGGCGTATTTTCAGAAGGTCGATTCTCTGTTATGTACAAAGATGCATCAAGATAAGCCCCTGCTATAGGTACCACCAGATGTGATGTTGGGAAAAGTTAATAGCAGGAACAAGAGCTAATACTTAGGAAGCTTAAGATTGAGTGGTGGTGCATTCCTTAATGTTGAACTTTATGATTTGATTTGAAGGAACGCCAGGCAATCAATGAACTTTACCGGATCAACATCACTAGAACCAATTGGCTACTTCGTTTCTTTGGAACAAAAAACATCTGAATTTTTAGATTGTTGCTAGAGCTCAAAATTTAATCACATGTCAGGTGTCCTTCAATTTTTAAGATATCAGTCCTCTTTGTCAATATGTGTCTTAATGTTATCTTCTTGCATTAATGTATTGCTTTGTTTTGTTAATAACCAAGACCCAACCGTGAAAACTAAAAACGGCCCAGCCAGAATGCATGTTTACTTAAACAAAACAAGGCAGCTTGGTCAGCCCAACAAAGTCATTACAAATTGATTATTCGATCAAACACCAAAATCCCGCGGGCGAATATCACTAGTTATAACAAATAAGATCAATCTGTAATTTGCAATTTTAATAATAAATTTGAATATAAAAAATCAATTTTTTATTTTAAAAATACAATTTCTATTTTTAAAAACTGATACTGGCAAAAGCCACATCAGTGTTATGTCATATATATGGGTCAAAATACCGTACATGTCACTCTACTTACAAAAAGGGATCAATTTGGATCCTCTAACTATAAAAACTGTCAACTTGATCCCTCTACTTACAATTTAGTGTCAATTGAGTCCGTCTACTTGCAAAACTGTGTTAATTAAATTCAATTGCTAACAATTCGAAATGGAGCCGTCAAGTCCTGTTGACGTGTCATGTTAGTTTTTGACATGTGTAATTTTCTATTTAAAAAAAAATCATTTTTCAAAAAAAAAGCGAAATAAAAATTATAAGACAAAAGATTATTTATTTATTATTTTTTTTTGCTCAAAGACAAAAGATTATTTATTAAATTATACCCAAATGACATAGTTTTCCCTTGTTTTTTATCTAAACAAGAAAAAAAAAATCCTTTTAAAGTAGATTCATCTTCCTTGTCTGCCTCTGCTTTTACTTTGCTTTCTCGGCCTTCCTTATCGTCGGTGGCATTGGCTTTTTCTTCTTTCTCTTTCTCATCACTTCTATTTTCTCCAACACTCAACTTCTCAAGGAGAACAGCAGTTTCCGTGGCATCTTTGTTTTCCTCCTTATTTTCTCCAACATTCAACCTTACTTTCAGATTGAGAATCGGGTCTTGACAATGCTTGAGCGACTTGAGCGTCGGTGTCCTCATCGTCGGCGGCAGGAACGTTCTCTTCGTCTTCTCTGTTGTGCTCCTCTATGGTTCATGATTTTGAAACACAAATGAAAATCAGTTTGGGTTGGGTGGAACTTGGGTGATAGGATTTTTCTTGAATTGGAGAGGATTCGTGAAGAAATGAATATGGGGAAAGGATTGTCTTAGATGTATATATATAATGGCTCTTTTGTAGTATATATGGCTGCTTTGATTTTGAATTTTTTTTTTGTTTCTGATTATATATTGGGCAAGCTTGGATTGGGTAAACTGTTGGTGGTTATCTTAGGCATTGTTTTAGAATAAGAATGGACGATTTTGTGAATAATAAAAAGGGATCAAATGATATTGATGGGCATGTTTTAATTTTCTATTTAAATCCAATTTGGACCATGATATAATGTAGGTAGATTTCATAGGCTTGAGGCTCTAAATTCATATTTTTGGTGGAACCTTGGTGAAATTTGGGGTAATTTTCGGTTTTTGATGGCTGAGATCGACGACTGCTAGGGTTCCAGGCGTTGGTTGTGGCTGTGAACAGTGGTGTTCCTGGTGGTAGCTGGGTTTTAGTTCAGAGTGTTCTTAATATTTTGGAAAATAACTAAGTTTGATTCATTGAAGAAAAGAAGAATGGAATAAAGTGTTTGTGTTGTAAAAATAATTAACAAACGTGTTATGGTAGGTCTCATGGAATATTTTCTTTTTTCTTGTTTTTAAAAAATTGTTCGTTTAAAAAAAAACAAGTTTTCCTTTTTTTTCATTTTTCTGATAAAAAATTTTAATTTCGGAAAATAACAGTGGGTCCCATTATCAGGCCACATCAACATTTAACGTGCCATATCAACAAATTGACAGTTCATTTCACGGAGGGACCCAATTGACACCAAATTGTAAGTAGAGAGACCAAGTTGACAGTTTTTGTAGTAGGGGGACCGCATTGATCCCTTTTTGTAAATAAAGGGACCTGTACAGTATTTTGACCCATATATATGCCAGTCAACACCAACCATTTATGCCATGTCATCAATATTGACAAATACTTCAACACCCGCTATTAATTGTCCTTAATTTCACATCTTTTTGAAAGTATAGGACTAAATTGTAGATTTTTAAGATAGAGGGACTAAATTGCATATTTTGCTAAAGTATATGGACTAATTACGTCATTCACCAATTCAAATAATTTCTTTATACTTAAGGCTCTGTTTGGTTTGCCTAACTTCTTTTCCAGAAAATATTTTTTTCATTTTCCTGTGTTTGGTCTATGGAAAATAGTCTAGTCAACGGAAAATCATACATTGGTCAATGAAAAAATACCCCTATGCACCGGAAATGACAAATCCCAATTTGGTACCTAAGCTTTTAGGAAAATACTAACTTAGTACCAAACTTCTAATTTCGGATTATTTAGTGCCAAACGTTTCAAAAGGTATTCAATTAAGTACTTTTTCAACAGATCTGTTAAAGCCTGACAAACACGCGCCACTTAACGCGTATTAGGTTAATTTTGTGACAAAAAAAAGTCACGTGGCATTAAAATAGCCACGTGGTATTTAATTAATTTAAAACAAAAAATTGTAACTTTTTAAAATTAAAATTTAGATAAAAAATTATATTATCTTATTTAAAAAACAAAAAACAACAATAAAAAAAAATCTTTTCTTCTTCTTCTTCTTTCCAAACGTAAGTCCCCTCCTCCTCCTCTTCTTCTTACCGTAGCCACCACCTCCACCACTGTATATCACCATCGCCAGACTCCAAAATCACCAAGATTACCTCCTTTTCAACTCCTGAATCTAGATCTAGTCTCGAAACAACCGAAAACACCTCGGTTTATCACAGATCTAGGAAACCCAAAACTTGAAACCACCAAAATCCTGCCTGAAACACCATCTACCAAACCCGGAAAACCCTTTAAGCCAAAAAACCAATATTGAAACACCCTCAAAGCTTGAAAACCGAAATCCCTTAGCCCTCTTTTTTATTCCTTTTTGGTATATGATTTTTTTTCCCCGCGAACCTTGGGTGGACTGAGCCCTGGCTAGGGTGACGGACAGGCAATCTGAGCCAACAGCCGTGGGCTCTGTTGGATTGGGGTTTGGAAGGAGAAGGAGGAGAGTGACAGAGACAGTGGCGCCAGAGAGAAGGAGATTGGTTGTGGGTGGTGGTTGTTTTGTGGGTAAAGATTTTTGGGTTTGATCAATTTTTTCAAAAAAATTTCTTGAATCTTTTGTATTTGATGAAACCCAGTTGAATCTAACTCTATCCCCAATAGAAAAGGGTTTCACTTTTCGATTTCTGGTAGCTATATATGTGGGATTTGATTGAATGGCAGAGAGAATAGCTAAAAATTGCAAAATTCTTCTTGTTCTCAGATTGTTGGTAGCAGCAAGAGCAGGTGGAGGGTTTGGGGGGTTTTGGCAAAGAAAGTTGAAACATATTTTCTTGCTAAGAAGGCCTTTGATCAATACGTCTGTGGTTTCTCCTGCGTGCTTGATCCAGCTCAGGTGGTTCTGTCTTTGTTCTTTTTCCTTGTCCGATTGTAATGGCTTTGGGTCAATGTCTTCTGCCATTTTCAATAAAATTTATCGGATTTAGCCTTTCAAAAAAAAGTTGGTTGGGATTGAATGTTCTTCATGTTCTTCATTTTTCTTGAAAAGAGTGGGCTTTTGATCTTTTTTGGAATATAAAAAGTTAGAAAGTTTGTATTTTTTTTATAAAGAGAAGTAAGACTAATAATAATAATTTTTCATTTTTAAGTATATATTAATTTTTAATTTATAGGAATAATAATAAATATAATATATAATAATTACCAAATAATTATCTACTAAATTGATAATAATTTGAAATTAAGTATGCATTATAAATCTACTAAAACTGTTTATTATTAATTAACAATTTTTTTAAAAAAATTGATTGACAAATGGGGGGGGGGGGACGTGTCATATTTGCCAAAATTTGGTTTCAGGGACTTATTTGCACAATTAGTCATTATATAGGGACCTAACATGTACTTTTACCGATAATTTTAGTATAAAAATAACGGCAAAGTGGACTTAACGGTGATTTAACGACGCTTGTCTCTCAGTTGTCCAAAAAGTACTTAATTGGACGCTTTTTTCAAACGTTTGATACCAAATAATCCGAAATTAGAGGTTTGGTACTAAGTTGGTATTTTCTTAAAAGATTTGGTACCAAATTGGGATTTTAGCCCACAGGAAATTGTTTTATCCTCCTCAAAAGCGGAAGACAATTTCCTTAGCTTACAAACTCTAGACAGGCCTTATCCCCTTCAACCTTCTTCAGCCTTTTTTCAACCCACCCACCTGTTCATCTTGGCCATTTTTTCTCACACCATCGTTGATCTTCCATCAAGTCATTGCCGACCTTCTTGTGTTACATCGTCCTTCTTGGTTGCCGGCAAGATAAGTCCTTTCTCTAATGGGTTTCTTCCTTACAAAAATCAAGCCACATCCTTTGTTCTAGTATTTTATTTCACACTTTACCGATCATTTTAATATGGTTTTTATCATTCTTTTATCAAAAACTCTATTTTTGAAAAGCCAATAACGAAAAAAAAGAAAAAAAAGAATAGGGGAATGGAATCAATGACAAAACTTACGGTGGGAGTGATGAATATGAAAATAAATTTTAATGGAAGAGATATAAAATCTGCCTTATTAAATCTGGAGCTTTGTGGGGTGTTGTTTTAATGGAGCCTTAATTAGCTCTATGCTCTTTCCTCTTGTCATTTTTACATTACCCATTTCTTATGGGATTAATGCCCAAAATGCCCCCTGAAGTATCACAAAATGGACACTTTGCCCCTTATTCTTTTTTTGGTCAAACTTTGCCCCCTGAAGTATGAAAATGAGGACACATTGCCCCTTGCCGTGATAGAGTCTGTTAACTAATGGTTTTCTGCTGATGTAGAATTTATGTAGAATTTCCGCGTCAGCCAAAAGTGGGCCCATCTGAATTTTCACAAATTTCCAAAGGGTAAAAAATATAACCCCTTTTACCCGAAATAAATCCCTAACTACCAAAAACAATCCCTAATTAGGATTTTGAAAGAAAAAAGAAAAAAAGATGAAGTCGAGCGATTTTGCCAAAATAAAAAAGGATAAGCGATCAAATAATCATGGGAAGAAAGGTTGAAAAGTTTGAAGAATCTTTGAATTATTGATTGGCGGCCCACTTGTCGTGTCTGACGATGTCGTCTGGATTGTCAATAGTAGGTTTTGGTTCGGTCAGGACATAGTTGACTTGGTTTTCGACGATGATAAAATCTACCTTAGATCTACATATGTGGAAGTTGGTGCCAGAGTAAGTCAGCCTATAAGTGGTTTTGAGTTCTGGGTAAATGAGTTCAGACAAAATTAAATCGTTTTCCATGGTTAAAGTGAAAGCTTTGTGCTTGTTTTTGTTAGTGACATAGAAAAACAAAACATAGTTTTTTTTTCTTATGAAATTGGGGTTGAAAACAAATAATCTCACCATATTTGTGTGATTATCAATCTAAATAGGAAATAGAGGGAGTTTTGGGCCACAGTTTGTGGAAAATGGTTTTCACTTTGTTTTTTTTTAATTGTGGGTTGGGGTATTTCGAAAGAAGGCGGCAATTTTGAATAGGTGCTTCTTGGTTTGTGTTCTAGAGTGTCTATGGAGCTTTAATTTTTGCATTTGAAGCACTAAACTGCTTTCTTTTACTATTGTATTTTGAATGGGTTCTTCTTGGTTTGCTTTCTTTTATTGTATTATATTATTGTTGTTGTTGGTGGCACCAAAATGCAAGCAGCAATTTTTGCATTTGTTTTCTTTCTTCTTCTTTTTTTCAAAACCTAATTACGAACTTTTTTTTGGTAAATGGGGATTTATTTCGAGTGAAAGAGGTTTTATTTTTTACCCTTCAAAAATTGGTAAAAAACCAGGTGGGGCCCAGTTTGGCTGACGTGGAAATTCCACGTCATCAGAAATCCATGAGTTAACATAATCTCTTACGGCAGGGGGCAATGTGCCCTCATTTTCATACTTCACGGGGCAAAGTTGTATCAGAAAAAGAATAGGGGGCGAAGTGTCCTTTTTGTGATACTTCAAGGGGCATTTTGGGCATTAAGTTATTTCTTATGGCAGATTTGAGAGCAAAATAACAATAATTTTTGGTTCTTTTAAATAGATATATGCACAAATAGAATGGTCTTTTAATAAGATTAAATAATTTGGAACAGTATTCAGTATTACTTTTTGAACATATTAAATCTTCTAAAAACAACTAAACATAAAAGAAATTCATTAAATTGTCCAAACAATTGAAAATGTTTGTTTTTCTGAAAAATATACTGATTTTCCCTAAAACAATTTGTGGAAAAATAGTTTGATGAACTAAATGGAGCCTTAATCATCAAGGAACAAAAAAAAACTCTAAAAAAAAAAAAACCACGCGACTCTCTGAAGACCGAAGAAACCAAAATGAAAGGAAAAAAAAAAAGACCCACAGGACTGTCCGAATATAAAACAAAAGAAGCAAAATCCAAATCGTTTTAAAGGAAAAACACCCAAACCCCTCCCTGTTAACCCAAACAATTTCTAATTTTTCCCCTTTTCCATTTGGTTATGCATGGATGCCATAGATGTCTTGGATGAGATCTACAAAGACATAGATAAAGTTTTCCAGAATTTAACTAATCTCATTATAGTGATGAAGTGACGAAAAGCGTTGATTCTAAGTTTTATACTAAAGAGCTAAGTTTTTTTCGAGTTGAAAATACAGAGGATGAATACTAGCTCAAAAAAAAAAAGGCATTCTCATCAGAGATTTTGAAGTTACAAAAATGCTACTCGATGCATCGATATCCAAAATTAAAGATTAGCTTGCAACATTTTGCGAAGGGAATATCCACGAGCTCAAGTTTGTTCAGTTGAAGGATATCTTGACATCAGCTTTTCGGATGCTTGGGACTAAGGAATTTCCAACTGCTTATCATGACTGGAGCAGATGAAGGGTGAAGCCGAAACATGTGCAATATTTCATGTTGTCATGGATTCTTTATTGTCTGGGAGCTTGTAGAACATGTCATATATGATGTTGCACAATATAGTCTCGTTATGAAATGCCCAATCCTTCAACTATTTGGCAACCATTTTAGACAAATCTCCAAATTCTAACACTCCTTTAGGCAGCTTCTTCAGCTTCTTCTTCACATCAGTAAACATTGAATGTAAAATATCCGAGCAAGCCTCTTCTTGTACTAGAGTATCGCCTTGTTCTTGAAATTCATAGAATCTTCAATCTCCTCTGCTACATTCTCTAAAAAGCCATACAATTGTATGCTGCAATTCCTTATGTTCGAGACTGTAGCACCAACAGTAGTTTCTTCCGTGGACAAAGAAAACAGGTCCCTTTTATGCCCTTTTGCAATGGGAATCCTTGTTTGATTGGCTATCCTGTCTCTGAAGAATTCCACAAAGATCAACATTTGGAGTTTTCAAATCTAAACTAGAAGAGATGAGAGCATGCCACAAAGGGAAGGTACCACTCGCACTGTCAAGATTGTCAATATGATTGAAAACCAATCATATTGCACATTGATGGTAAGAAGATAATGTCAACTTTGAGGATATTAAAAAATGCTGATATATTGGATATGAACATCGAGTTGGGAGAAATCTTGGGAGTGATTGTTAATATCATTAAAATTATGAGGAAAGTGTCAATTGTAGTTGGTAAAGGGGTTTTTTAGGGAAAAAAGGTGATCAAGGAGATTGGGCTCGAAGTTTTTTTTATTGAAGAAAAAGCTATAGCAGGTTGAAATCAAATTCAATTTGGGGAAGTCAAGGATGAGGGAGGATGAAGGAGTTGAACTCAATGCCATTTTCCCAAGAATTCCATCCGAAGGTAGTAATTCAATCTTATGTTAAATATATTTTTATTATGCAGCTAGCTTTTAAATTCATGTTATAACTAAATGATATGATATTCATTTAATTTCATATATGTTTTTCCTTAGATGTGGAAGGATGCAAACAAGCAGAAGGTGGGGTTCATGGTGGACCAACAACCAAGAATGATGAAGGACATAGCAATATTATTGATCACCTTTTTAGAACTCGAGATCAATATCCTCTTTTCACTTAAATTGAGGTATATCTATACTTTTTCATTCCCAGTCAATGTCATCTCAAAAAGTGGTTAAACTGGTGAGTGACAAGTGTCACAAAAAATGGTTTATTTATGAAATAGCCCTCATACTTTTTAAGTTATACTCCCTCCGATCCAAAATAAGTGACACAATTCAAGTTTTGAATTATTTCATAATAAGTGACACACTTATAAAACCAATACTTTTTGAAATTTTTTTCCATATATACCTCTAATTAATGGGGAGTTAGGGAGAGAAAAGATAAATGTAATTAATAAAAAGTTGGGTGTTTAGGTCATTTGTAATATTTTTTTACTAAATTTAAGGTGAGTTAATTATTGTCTTAATATGTGTGATATTCTTATTACGACACTTATTTTGGATCGAAGGGAGTACTATTTAGTACTTTTGTTATTTAACACAAGAAGATTGCCCACACTATGCTACAGAGTAGTCCTTCAGTGTTTTTCTTCTTTCCTCTCTTAATTATTGATAAAAAAATTTTAATTAGTTTATTAAGATAGTTGAAAAAAACAATTTAAATATTCAACACAAAGAAGAGCGAATGTAACTTTGACCTTTTTCTTTTGTGTTGTATCTTTGAGAATATTTGATTCCAAGGAAAAATTCAATATGTATCTTTGCCATTATACTAAAAAAAGAAATAAGGAACAAAAACACAAAATAATGATGTACAAAATTTAGAGATATTCTATTTAAATCCATGTCAAAAGTTAAAACCCTCCATATGAGGAATGCTAAGGGAACTCTATTCTACACTCTCCCTTGGAAACTATCCCTCTCATTGGGCCACATCACCTCATCCTTCCCACTCAAAACCGTTTATCTCTTGTTATAGGTAGTATAATAGGACAAAATTGTTAAACTTCTCAAGTAAGCTTTTTAGACTTCTCCTAGGCCCATCTAAATTCCACGTCATCAGAATGGGTCCCATCAAAAAAATTAAGATTTATTTTTAATAAATTGGAAATTAAAACTAAATTAAAAATATTAAAAACTCAAAATCATTCTCGCTAAAGGCTTCCATTTGATCTTTTCTCAAGAACATTCAACATGTTCTTAAAACTTTCAGAAACCGACCACCGCTCCGCCACGTAACCGTCATGTTACACCTCCCCGGAGGTCCGACGAAACTCCGTTCAACACCTAAACTTTCAATTCTCCTATTTTCCTTTCCCCGAACACAAATCCAACATTACTTTTGTTCAAGTCTCTTCCCAAAAGTCTATATCTAATTAAACCCAAACCAAGTTCATTTTTCTTTTTTTGTCTTGCTCCCAAGGTAGACCATACTTCTCTTTCATTATTCTACTTCACAAGAACGGCATTGCCAGCCTTCTGTACATCCCCTCTCATTAACCCCCACAAAGTTTGAACAAAACAAATTACAAATCTAATTCAACTCCAACATCCTAAAATTACAAAATACATTTTACATTTACATCTAAAGCCTCTTCTACTGCTTTCAATGTTACTAAGTTCCTTAACACACTTAATATGCTTATTTTTCGAACAGAATAATCAACTCATATTAGGGAATCAAGGTATGAGTAGTTCCTCTGATGATCGTACTCAAGAAGGCTATCGTATTTACGATCCCATACACCAATAAATAGAGATTTTGTTTTAGGACTAAAGGAAATCCCAGATATCTCACCAAATCTTGCTCATTCTTGTACCAACTCAAGTTAGATGTTGACAAAATGTAGCTCAGATTTGTGATCACAGAGACTAAGGGGGTATTTCTGGAAACTTTGGCTTTGATTAGAGGTCTGACGAAATTCTGGCATGGTGGTATGCGGCGGTTAGGTCACTAGATTTTGTATAAATTGGTGGGGAGAAAGAACACGTTTGTTGAGGGAGGACATGGTTTTAAAAACCGGACCTGATCACCCGGTTCAACCAGGTACCGGATAGGTATCCGGTCTGACTATACCCCCTAAACCGCAGTCAGTCTGAACCGTTCAAACCGTCTGACCCGAAACCGGATTAAACCGACAATTAACGGTTTTTTACATTTAAAAAAAATCAAAAAATGATAACTGAAAAATCAAAACAAGCTAAAAACAAAAATCAAAAAAGGCAAAAGCAAGCAGATGGTTTTTCCCCCCAAAGCAGAGGGTTTATTTGAAATCGGGGTTCTCTCTCATCTCAACTCATCTCTCCCCCAATCCTCTAATCGTGGATCTACTATCGCCGGATGATCTGCCGCTTGACTCTCTCGTTGCCATCGATGTTGTCAGCCAAACTATCACCGCACTCCATCATTACCACCTGAATTTGCTTGTACGATTTTCATTGGAGGATTAGAGGCTTTAATCAACAATTGCCAAATGCCCAAGGTTTTCTTGGTTTTAAAGTACAAAAAATAGATCATTAAAAATAATGAAATGTAGGAAGATGGTTTGTAGAAATAAATAATGTAAAACAATAAGAAGAAGGAAGAAGGTGATGGTGGGTTTGTTTGTGGGGCATAGGAAAGAAAAAAACATATAGGAAAGAAAGGGAATCTTATAAGAAAATAGATATTTTAGTCAAATTGGCCTCTCCCTCTCACGTGCTAGTCTATTACATGGTAGGTCCCCTACACCTTTTATTAGTGCTATCACATATTGAACCAGTCGGACGGTTCAATCGGTTGGACCGGTTGAACCGTCAACCGGTGCAGTGATCGGTTTTTATTCCGGCTCGGTTACAAAAACCATGAGGGAGGATAGAGAAGAGTTGTTTTTTTTTTAATTTTTTGATCACTAAAGAGAGAAGTGTTTGTTGAAAGTGAGAAAAGAAAATTGAGTTGGGCTTTTATAGTAATAGATGAAACGAAGTGGTTTTGCTATAGGCTTAAAATGAATTTTGGACCTGATTTTTAATGATTTGACCTTTGGGACCTACAAGATGACATGGTATTTTCATCACGACAAAAATGTCATGTCCGCAATTATTGTTGATTTAAACGAAGAGATCTTATGGATGTCATG
>AWWV01008001.1:0-20322 GCA_001974805.1 Corchorus capsularis
GGGGGGGGGTATTTGTCCTTTTTGTGCAAATTCAGGGGGTATTTGGGCATTTAGTCAATTTTTTAATAAATGTATTTACAAGTCTTGGACAAAGGACCAGTTTGAAAAGAGGTGGCAAGCATTGGTTGAAAAGTTTGATCTTGTTTAAGATGAATGGCTCCAATCATTGTATGAAGATCGTGAGCATTGGGTGCCTAACTATATGAAAGTTACTTTTTTTGATGGTATGAAAATAACTCAAAGGTCAGAAAGTATAAACTCATTTTTTTTGACAAGTATGTGGGTAGGAAAACTACATTGTAAGAATTTGTTCAGCAATACTAAGTGGCTCTGCAAGATAGACAATAGGCTGAAAGTCTTGATGACTTTACAACATGCTTGAGAATATACTCATGAAGTATTTGAAAAGTTTCAAACGGAAGCATTAGGAATATTTGGGTGTCATCTTATGAAAGAGAAGGAAGATGGAAAAATTTTAGCATTTAAAGTCTTAGATTTTGAGAAAAATGAAGACTTTATTGTAGAATGGAATGCATCAATTGAGGAGATTTCTTGCTTATGCCGCTCATTTGATTACAATGGTTTTCTTTGTCGTCATTCATTGTGTACTTTACTCATTAGGTGTGTTTAACATCTCATCTCACTACATATTGAAGTGGTGGACTAAAGATGTTAAAACCATATACAAGAAAGGAAGTGGGTGTGAAGAATTGCAATCAAAGAAGCAACGCCGTGATGATTTGTTTGATAGAGCTACTGAATTGATTGAGGAAGGCTCTCTATCTCTTGAAAGCTACGATATTGCACATAAAGCACTACAAGATGCCTTGAAGCATTTTCAATTGTTAATCACTCCTTAGATTTGAGCAATAAAGATGCATGTGGAGCTCTCCACAATTTGGGATGGCAGCGGTGCGGATAACCGCGTTATTTACACTATCCAAAACTGAAACCGTTCAATAATTCAGTATCCGAAACTGCATCCAAAACCACTTAAATTTGAAAGCCTATATCCAAATCCACACCGGAACCGCATAATAAAAACCAAATTCGCACCGAAAACCATTTACTAAACGGATATCCACTTAAAAACCGAATCCGCATCCGAATCCGCAAACTTTTAAAAGTTAATTAATTTCAGACAGAATTCAACATTACTAATTACTAATTAATTAATAATCCCTCCGTCCTCTTTTAGATGTCCACTTCTAGAAGGTTTCATTGTCCCTAATTAGATGTCCATCCTCAACTAATTATGGTTAGTTTTACTTATATAGCCCTATTTAATTCACCTAATTGACCACTATCTCAACCACCATATTTAAAGCATGAGGGAAAAGAAGGGTAGAAACGGAAAAAAGGTTTAAATTTGTTAAAAACTTAGCAAAATAATTGTTTTTCTTGGTGTTTGTGATATAGTTAAAAAGGACATCTAAAAGGGGATGGAGTGAGTATAAGCAACAAACTTTTTGCAAAGTTCAAAGTTGATAATTACCAATTGCAACACAACCAACATGAGGACTATTTTAGAACCTCAATTAACAAACATTTAGTTCAACAATATGACAATAAAAGAAAGTTTTGGACAGATTCTCATTCAAGAATGATTCTTTTTCAACCTTCCGCATCTTCATCAGCAATAAATAAACAATAAGAAGTTCCATCTGTAACTGAGGAAGAACTCTCTACAAAAGAAATAAAAAGTTTCATATTGTATTATATTTTCATTAAAAATTATCAATATAAATACAAATCTTTACCTCTTTCTCGTTTGAGTTCCACAACAAATTTTGTGTACACATCAATGCCTCCAAAGTGTCGGGGTGTAGCCTACTCTGATGAAGACTAACTACTCTTCCATTAGTACTAAATGTAGACTCAGATGCAACAGTAGAAACAGGGACAACAAGAAAATCCTTGGCTATTTTTTGCAAAGTAGGATATCTTATCCCCAATGTCTTCCACCAGTTAAGTATATCAAAATAACGATCTAAGTCAAAACTGACAGAATTATTTGAAGACTTACTAAGATATGCAATCAAAACAAAAAAATCTTCTTTCTGAAAGCTTGGGAGATTGGAAACTTCAATAGGAGATGCTTGTGAATTGGGAAAAATATCTCTTGAGCTACTTTGATACTCATTGAGCAAGGCATAACACACTTTTCTCAACTTCTGAATTTCAAAACCAGCATTCTCACCATATATTTCAGCAAAATAATAATTCACCACTTTCATTTTGTACCTAGGATCTAACACAATAGCCACAGCCAAGACAATATGAACAGTGCTCCAATATTTCTCAAAATTTTCATACATTTTAGATGCCATTGACTTAGTAAGTTTATCCACATCATTTGCCCATTTCAACAATGCTCTTTTTAACTGACAAACTTTTTGATAAACTAACAATTGGCTGTAGGATAGTTTCTACCCGAAAACACATTACTTGCATTATAAAACACCTCTAATTTCTCAACAATAGTGGCTGCCATCATCCAATCATAATCACTAGGTTCTCAACTAAAGTGTGGGTCTCTAATTTTTAATCTAGGGAAAATGTCCTTGTATTTCAAAGTTGTTTGAAGCATCAAAAAAGTCGAGTTCCAACGTCTTTTGCAATCGAGACTCAACTTTTTAGAAATCTGAATTTTTGATTGCTGAGCCACTTCCTCAAATTTTTCTACTCTTGATGGACTTGCTAACCAATATGCTACACTTTTACTTATTGTTTCTATTGACTCTTCTATCATAGACAACCCATCTTTCACAATAAGGTTTAATATGTGTGCACAACATCTCATATGAGCAAATTTTGCCTTAAGTACAAGTGTTTTACTCAACTTATTCACTAAGATAGAAAGCATACCATCATTCGAAGCACAATTGTCAATGGTGATCGTGGAAACTTTGGTCTCTATGTTCCATTTCGTCAAAGCATCCATCAAATTTTCAGCAAGAACATCCTTTGTGTGAGGTGTGGGCACATAAATGAAGCTACAAAATTGAAGATGCAAAACTGAAGATGACAATTAATGATAATAAGTAGATTAAATTTCAGATATAAAGAGGAAGCAAAAAAAGCTGTAAAATGATCAATTACCTTAAGACTCGACTTTGTAAGACCCAAGAGTCGTCAATGTAATGAGCAGTTACTGACATGTAACCTTTTTTTTCTGATTTGAAGTCCACATGTCCGTAGTAATTGCAACACGACTTTGCAACTTGTCAAACACATTCTGCATTTTTCCCTTTCTATAGCATGAATTTTAAGGATGTCATCCTTGATAGTATTCCGAGAGACCATCTTGAAAAGAGCTTGAAAACTAGTGACAAGTCTCTTAAATCCCACATGATCTACCATTGACAAGGGATATTCATGCATGATAATAGCACGACCCGACTCTTGTCTCAAAACCTCTTGATCAAAGGTAAAGTTCCCAAACCTTACTTTCCCATCATTTTTCGGACCTAAACAAATCTGTTTTTGTTTTTTCAAACACTCACCTATATCTTCATTAGTCTTTCTAGGGCATACCTTCAAATGGTTTCTCATTGATGATTTCCCATTCCTACCACCAGCCTTAAGTTCATGTTTACAAAAATTACAAACTGCCCTATATGCTCCATCAGAAAAAATTCTATCAGAATGTTCCCACACATCAGAGGTTAACTTGCGACTTTTCTTACTTGATGATTCAGGCTTAAGAGGTAAATCACAAGTATTTACAGCTGGTGGCATACCTAAATTGGAAGTTTCAACAGGATTAGGAGAGGGTGATGTACCTTGAGCAACTTGAAACAAAGTTCACTGAAGATGAAATTGATGCATTTCTACCATTGTCACCCATAAGCCCAAGATCATCATTTGAATTAGAATCAAAATCCATCTCAAAATACCTAGCAAGCATTAAAATTGGCATAAAAATAAAATAAAGTAAGGAATGGTCAAGAATATATATATATATATATATATATATAGCAAATATAAAGAAAAAACCATAATATATTTTGATAACATTAGAAAGACATAAACATTGTCTCATTCATCACATCCCAACATAAATAAAGTCTAGAAAGTACATTTTGATCTTACTAAGTAAAAAAAGACTAGTTTCATATTACATCTTAGACATAAACAAATTACATCCCATATTCAGCTGGATTAAATGGCTCATTTGGGTAAAGGAAAGGGTAAGCCAAGGTGCCATTAGGTAGTCGTAAATTCTTATCACATTCAGGAACTGTTGTCGAAGTAGTAGGGTCAATAACTCCATATATAGTCGAATAGGAATTCTTTTGAAAGAGCAAAAACCCATGGTTCTGTACAGAATCTTTTGTGGTTTGCTACACTTTGAAGATGATCCTTAGTGACATCATAATAATTATCACAACAAAGACACTTTCCAACAACTACATATCTTCCTTATCCAAATACACTAAGTAATACATAAACCCTTCTATAGATTCCTTGGGAAACTCTTCCTTTTCTCAACATCAGATTCAGGTTGATTACTGTTAGAACTCTCAGCAGACTCCTGCATTCATACATTCCATTGTTTGATAGTTGAGTTCAAACCAAAACTAAACATTAAAATTAAATCCGAAAGTTAATAAATAGTTAACTCCTACTATATACTAAAACTAATACAACTAATATATTAACGTGTTATTGGTGTGTAAGAATTTCAAAAGTTAACTCAAGTAGATGTTCAATCACAAATTAACTCAAAAGAAACAAAAAAATCCCAACAACAAGCAGATTAAAGTTAGGATTTTGGAAAGAATCAGTTTTAAGGTTGAAAAGGTTGAAAAGTTAGGGATTTCAGATATTTTCAATTTCAAAGAAAGGAGGAAGAAGGAGATTAGATCAGGCAAAGAAGAAAAAAAAAGTAGGAAAAAAAAAATCTACCTCTGAAGCTTGTTGCGTTGCGCCGCTGCCTCTCTCAAATCTCATTATTGTCACAAGTAAGTCGTAAAAGAGAAACTGGAGAGTGGAGAGGCTTTTAATTTTTGAAACCCTAACCTAATTTTTTTTTTTGTTTTAAGTTTTAAAAAATTGGTTTCCTTCCTTTTGAACCTAGTAGTTAGTAATGGACAGGGGGCCATGCAATTTAGACAAAATGGGTCAGTGATTTTGGGCTATTAGCATTTGGCCCAAATAATTTAGAGTCTTAAATTTCTATTACTAGCCCAATTCAAAATTACTTAAGTGGATTTTAAACGGATATCCACTATCCAAAACCATTTAACTTATACAATTTCGGATAACGGATATCCAAGGTCTTAAAATCGAAACCACACTGAATCTGCGTCGGATAGTAAGAAAAGAACTGCTCTAATGATTGTTCTTCTAATAGTAGTACACAAGATGGTATATTTAGATTTCAATGCTTATTGTGAATTTTGAATTATACGTCATTATAATAATAGCTTACAATTGTTCGATTGCTTTGTTCTTTTTTTTCCTAGTGATGACAACTATAACTAACATTTTATGTAACAACACCTCAACATTGGACAACACATTTGACATGTGGCTAAAAGAACTTTGAGGTATGGTTTTTAGAGAGGATTCCTATATATATAAGATGTTTGTAAATTCTATATTAACTTCCAAATTGTTTTATTTGTAGGGTCGACTTTGAACATGAAGAATCAATAACTCTTTTTTTCTTTGGTTGTAATTTGTTTGTAAATTTAGTATTCCTTTATGGAAAGTTCCTTAAAACAAAGTATTTGGAAAATTTTGACATGGTTATATTGGTAATAGGGATTTGAATGATGAACTAAATGTAACATGTTTTCTTCATATATTTCAATTGTTGTTTATCCATATTTGACTCAATAGTCCTTTAAAATTTAACTTAGTTATAGTGTTCTTTATTTTCTTCAAAATTGGTAAATTGAATTGATAAATTATTATTCAAAATTGGGTTAAATAAAACAATTGCAATAATTTGTAGCTTTTGGGAACAAAAGAAAATTTTAAATATAACAAATTTATACATTGTAAAGGGTATTTTATAGAAAATATAATAAATTTATATATAATAATAAACTAAACTAAGTTAGGTCCCCAACAACAAAATCAAAATAAAAAACAAAATTAAGTTAGGTCGAAAGGAGAGTGTCAACAAGTTCTGAGTATTATGGGTGGGAAATAAGTTGTATCAGAGCCAACATGTTGTAAGTTTTGGTGGGAAAATTTGAGTGATGTGGCCCAATGAGAGGGAGAGTGTCAAAGAGAGTGCCCTTAACATTCCTCTTCCTAATATAGTAAAAATATATATAGGTGTATTAAAGGAACACATAAGCCATATAAAAATTATTATACAAAAAAAAACATATAAAAAATAAAATCAAGAAAACACATCCCACAAAAGTAAAAATATGAGCTTGAAATTAAATTGACTCAAAGCTAATGAGTGCTCTCATAGAACCAACATAAGTCTCAAGTGTCAACATTAACAAAGGCATATCAATTCTTGAGAATCCCTCCAATTGCAGAATGCATGCTTGGCAATTAATTCAAGGGAGAGGATCCTCTCCACTACTATAAAATCAGTGGAGAGATCCACTGATTTGTCAATTGAAATCCAAGGGGTCAAAAGTTATCCACGTCATTCCTCTTTATTTTCTTAACAACATGCAACATTTTACTATTAATACCATTTGTTCACTTTTATTTACTAACGTCAACAACCACTAGACATGGAGACCAAATCTTCTTCTCCCTTCTCCTCCTTATTACCTTTTCACTTCATGACTCAAGTCGGCAAGTCGCCATAGATGAACTCCTAGCTATAACTCCTTAATCCTTGTACTTGACACCGAAAATCATGGTTCAACCCCCACAAAATAATCTTCCATCTTTGTCGAATTGTCCTGTAAGAAACAACTCAAAACCAAGCCAAGATGGGTCAAGATACTTGTGATAAGACCAAGATGTTACATGCATTTTGTATCTATTTTGCATGTATTTGATATGTTTTCTATGCTATTTTACCCTATAATATGGCATTTTGCATTTGCAGACTCATTTAGAGAGAAAATAGCAATATGGTCTAAAATCGAGCAAAATGGAGCTATTTGGAGCACAATTGAATTTAAGCGCAAAAGGAGACCCTCAAGATGGTGAATTTCGACCATAGTCCAAAGGATGTAGTGAACCACTTCTTCAATGTAGTGAACCATGTGTTGATGAAGCTCATGAAAGTTATTAATGGAAGCTTGAATGATCATCAATGGAGATCCAAGAAGACAACTTGAGAAGATAAAGATTAGTGCCGCCCAATGAAGAGTATGTGGTTAGCCATCTTATGCTAATGGTTGCCCATATGATCATACAAGTCCAAGTTGATGCAAGTGGATACATAAGAAACCATATGTGCTTACATGGGGACTTATATATCACTACTTGCTTAACAAGACCGGCCAACCTCAAGGACTTCTAAGTCATTTGCACTCCTAACAAACCCTAGCTCTAGTTTGCTTATAAATACTTTTGTATTCTCAATCCTAAAGCAGAACTTAGAGATAGCTAGCCGCCTAACACTTTCATATTGCTTGTTTAGTTTCTTAGCCGCCAACCCTAAAAAGAATGGAGCTTTCACTCAATCTCATGAGTGAGTAGTTCTCTTATGCTTCTTTTCTCTCCCATGTAGATTTCTATTCATTGTGTAATGGTGAGATTTTGTTCTTAATTGAAGTTCTTACGCATGATACATTCAAATATGATTCTCTGCTCTTAATCTCATGTTTATCTTATGGTTGTGTGTGTGTTGCGCGCCACTCATATGATTGTTTGATAAGCTAATGTCGATTTCTATCTATTGATTATACAATATGCTTTATGATGAGTATAGTTGATTAGATTTGATTCAAGTGGTAAAGATAATTGTATTATAACCTTTCTGTTGCGTATGATTATCTGAGAATCTCTTTGTCTTGATTATATAACATAATACGGAGTTATATGATTCACTGCTATCTCATATTTATCTTTCTATTGGCTACGGTTTCACATAGATTTAAGATGATATGTTATAGTTAATAGCTTGGTTAATTGTTCGATGCACTTCATGCCTCATTTATTTATATAAATGGATGCTTTCTGATGAATCTATATAGTTTGGAAGGGAGATGCGATGTCGATAACTAGGTGAAACCTACCTTACATAGGTAAAGAACTTGGAATTGGTGCATAACTACTAGCTACTGTATAGTCCTTCCTAGTGACAAGTTGTGACTTGCCATTTGCAAAGAGTTATAATCTGATATCCTACCAAGGTGGATGCATGTTTATTTGCTTGTTATCTTTTATGTTGAGAACCCATTACACATAATAGATCTCTTACATATTGGGATGAGAAAGGAAGTATGCTTAATTTATATAGTTTTCTCTTAAATTCGAATTCATCTTATTTGCTTACTTGGTGACAATTACTATCTTATACTTTGATTATTCAGTGCTACCTAATTGTTTACTTAGTGTGAAGGATTGGTTCCTTGTTATTATCAATCTTTTCAGTAGGAAACGACCCTTACTTGTCTTGTTCTACCCATTTGAGTAGCACCTGAGTTTGTAAGGATAAATAAATTTTATTTCCTGGTGAACCTCATTCGTAATGACCACTTGAGGGCCATCAACTTGAAACCTTTCTTATAACAGGAAAATTACACCACCATTGTTTGACAAAATCTCCTATGACAACACTATTGATCAATGAACAAATTTTGATCAATAGTGTTAGGGGTGAGCAAAATTCGGCCAAACCGAGAAAACCACCCGAACCGGTGAGAAAACGGTTGAATTGGGTCGATTTTCTCAATTCCTCGGTTAATTCGCTTGAAATGGGTGGTTTATCGGGTCGGTTAGTGATATGCAAAGTGAAATCAAAATCGAACCAAGAAACCGAAACTTAAAACAACGTCGTTTTATATAAGGGTTTAGTTTTGATTTTTATTTTAAATTTAAAATATATAATATATATTTGTTTTATATTTTATATATAATATAATATAAATCTGAAAATATATAATAAATATAAAGGGTTTTATTTTTTTTCAAACCTAACATTTTCTCTCTCCCTTCACTTGACTCTCTCTCTCTCTCTCTCTACTCCTCTCTCTCGTTTTCTTCTTTCTTAGTTTCTTTGGTCAACCCCGAAACTTGAGTCCAGCACTGGTGGCCTCCCACCCACGGTCTTCTACTCTTCTTCTTCTCATCTGGGTTCTTTTTCTTCTGTTAGATTTATCAATTTAAGAATTCCGCCAAATCAAATGGAGGAAAACCCTAACCAAGCGGGTTTTCAAAAAAAAAGGCTCAATTTGTCAATTTTCTTTATTATTTTTTATGCAATTGATTGAATAATCTTCCAGTTATAATAAATTTAGGGTTTTAATTTCTTCGATTTTGATTATTGGTTAGGTTTGGATATTCTTTCTCATGTTTCAATCTTTTCCATGGATATTCTTCATTGTTTCTGTTTTCTTTGTTGATACTTGATGTTTTTGAGTTCTTAATCTTATACATTGCCTCTGGAATCTAGATTATGCTTCTTGAGTTGTTGTTGTTATGCTTGCTTGAGAATTGAGATATGTTCGGTTGAGTAGCTTTAAGTGACTGTTTTGCAGTGTTTGTTTTGTTTCTTGGATGGGATATGTTTTCTTTTATTTCATACCAGAATATATTTTTGGTAAACAAATATTTTCAGTATATAGAGTTATAGACTACATTCAAATTTTTGTAATCTCATCTCAGAAAACTTTATGATTTGCCAGAAGTTTGAGTTCTATTGGAACTTAACCGAAAAACTGATCGGTTTCTCATGCAGTCGGGATGATCATCGGTTATATTTTGAGAGTATCGGTTTGGTCCGAAACCGACCTACTGCTCACCCCGAGGGTGGGTGATTGGTAACTTTAAATATTATTCAAGTCAGTTGAAACTTCAAATGATTTTTTTTTAAAAAAAAGAAATCTAATTGGGAAAGCAAAATACATTATTATCTGAAAGCTCTTTTTTTTTTTACCAATGGAGATAACCATAGGGAAGAAGAAGAAATCAACTCTGGAAGGAGATAAAAGAAAGGAGGAGATAAGGAAATAAAACAGAGAAACGGCAGGGAGGAGAGAAAATGGCGCAAAAGCAACGAAACAATATATTATTAAAGAAATAGAATGAATGAGGTGGAATTTTTTGAACCGTAGATTCGGGCCTTTTAGATCAGTGGACCTCTCCACTATTTCTTACTAGTGGAGAGAATCCTCTCTCTTAATTCAATATGTTGTTTACATCTCTCCAAGGCCTCGTTTGTGTAAAAGTAGTCCCTCTTAAGTGGTTGACACGTGGCTTAATTAGGGTGGAGATTTGCAAGTTCATAATAAATGGATTAATTATCAAATAATCCTCGACCATTTTTATTTTATTCTATTTAGTCTTTTTATTATAGTTTTTCCAAGATTTAGCCCTTCAACTTTATTTAATTTATATAAAAGCCTTAGATATTTTAATTTTATGCAACTTAGTCCCTCAAATTTTAATTTTATACAATTTAGTCCTTCAACTTTATTCCTTTTATTATTTCTTTTTCAAGATTTAGCCATTCGACTTTATTTTTATTTACATAAAAGCCCTTAGACATTTTCATTTTATGCAACTTAGTCTCTCAAATATTTAATTTTATACAATTTAGTCCTTCAACTTTATTTCTTATTTTTTAAATATTTTTAATTTTACTCATTAATATTTGTTAGATATGATTGAAAATAATTGTTAGGAGTATAATCAAAGATGCCGTAGCGAAACGCCGCATGCTATTTTCTAATAATAATAAAATATACCTAATGATGATGATATGTTCATGTGGAGTTATCTCTATCAACATCAATGTTATGTAATTGTGACATCACATAAAAAGTAAGTTCATGATATGTTATTTTCTTTGTTTTGTATTTAAGTTCAAACCGTTCTTGTTTTTTTTAGAATGATCCTATGGAAGTTCTGTATGTAAATAAAAAAGATGGGGCACTCGAGGAGCTTGGTTGCACTGAAGTCATAGTGAACAGTCTGAATCCTGTTTGGGTTGAGAAAAATAATGTTGCTTATCAGTTTGAGATTGTTCAAAGTTTGGTGTAAGTTTTTTATATATTAGCTTAAGTGTATATGTTCAAATATATTTTCTTCCAAATAAACTTTAGTTTTATGTGTGGTTTGTAAGACTGATGCTCCTATCCTCCCATGCTCCAGTTTTTGTGTATATGATATTGATACAAAATATCACACCAAATTTTTTAAGGTACGTCCAAATCCATTTTTCAAGTCTTTGTACATAGTTGAATTTCCAAATTTAATGAATGACACTGTTGCATATTGCAGAGATATTTTTAGACCATCTGACAATGTCACATTTAGGATGGCCGCATTTAGCAAATAGAATCATTATGTTTAAAATTTTTTGTTCCGGATTTAACTCGTTTCTATCTTTTAGAAATAGAGCTCCTTTCTAAATGAATTTAGTGATTTATTCTTGTATAGGAGTGTAGAAGGAGAAAATTTGTTAGCCAATCTCAAAGTGCCACATCAACTTGAAATATCTCATTGTGTGTCCAATTAAGTTATGACACATGGAAATTATAAAGTGTTTAGTCTTACCAAAATTGTGCACATGGCTAGACCAATCAAATCTCAGCTATTTGAAATTAACCAATCAAAATTGGTTTAATTCATTTGGTTTATCTCTAATTAAATTAAATTAAATTAGAGAAAATCATGTGACCAATGAAAATTCAAGAAGTCATGGTCAACCAATCAAATTCCATTGTCTCATGGGTTTGACCAATTAAAATTAACCTGTGAGTCATCATTTTTTATCTCTAATTAATTTGAGATAAATGGTGAATAAATTACATCAATGGACCAATCAAATTACAAGGCTTGGAAAATTAGCCAATCAAATGTCAAGCAGGTGGAATATTATTTATCTCTAATTAAAATTAATTTTTTAGAGATAAATAACAAGGAGAAATCAAGTTATTTTGAAACTCTTCATTCCCCACTATAAATACCAAGCTCCCAAGTCATTTTCAACACACAATGCAGAAGGCAGAAAAGCTCTGAAGCAGAAAACTCTAAAGAATCAAGATATAAAGAATCAATATTTGAAGTATTCAGATTCTTATTTTGAATCTTCACCAAAGTTCAAGAAATTATTGTTTGATCTTCAACCAACACTTTGGAGGAGATTATTCCGTTTGTTCAAGATCAAGTCCATCGAGACCCTTGATGCAAATTCATCAAAGAAGAATCAGAGGATAAAATTCATTGTAATTTTCAGAGATTGTACCCCACTTTATCAATAAAATTATTTATTTGTTCCGAATTTCCTGTTCTTATTTTAGATGCGAAATTTGTGTTTACAAATTTCTGGCACACCCAGTGGGACCATCTCTGCCTCTCATCTCTTCGCTTCAAAAGATTTATTATCACAGCCTTATGGCTCCCAAGAAGAATTCAGCTATCCTTCCAACTGCTAAGCATATTGCTAAGCCAACTGAAACAAAGTCTGCCATCACGCCCGGTCGTGCGAATCCTGCAGTTTTTCCGAACTCCTCATCAAGCACCCCTGTTCCATCTCATCCATATGGAACAAGAACAAAGACAAAAGCACTCCAGATACTGAGTCAGAATCCACTATTTGATGCTTCATCAACAGTTTTCGATGAAGTTTCAGAAGAACAGTTCGTGAAGCATCAAACACCAAGCCAAGAAGATGATTCCTCAAACAACTCTATCCCACCATCTCCACGGAAAAATTGGTGCCCAAAAAACAGTTCTGGAATTATGACTGTCATGACTACTGGAACAACTTCTCTTGAGGAACAGGTGGCGCTTCTTGCTAAATCTGTGGAAGCCCTTACAATGAGTCTGAAAGAGAAAGATGAACAAATAGCTCTTATAATGGTAAACCTTGCTGAAAAGAAGAATGCAACAGTGGATGAACGAGATCCAATTCATATGGAAGTTGGTGAAAATTCTGCCAAACAGATTGTCAAAGCACCTAATCAACAAGAGGTCAATGAGATGATCAATCCAAGCCAGCTGAAGGAATTTATCAAAGAGGCTATCAAAGACCAAGTTGAAAGTGTTGTCCAGCCTACCTACTCTTATGCAAAGCCCTACTCCATGAGGATTGATTCTAAGAAAATGCCTGATAATTATCAACCACCGAAGTTTCAACAATTTGATGGTAAGGGGAACCCACGCCAACATATTGCACACTTTGTGGAAACTTGCAATAATGCTGGTACATATGGAGATTTAATGGTCAAACAGTTTGTTCGTTCTCTCAAAGGTAATGCTTTTGATTGGTACACTGATCTAGAGCCTGGAAGCATTGATAGTTGGGAACAACTTGAACGTGAGTTCCTCAACCGCTTTTACAGTACTCGTAGGGTAGTAAGCATGATTGAGCTTACAAATACACACCAATGGAAGGACGAAGCTGTGATCGATTACATCCATAGGTGGAGGAACCTAAGTCTGAACTGCAAGGATCGCCTATCAGAATCTTCTGGCATTGACATGTGCATCCAAGGAATGAATTGGGGGCTGCGCTATATTCTTCAAGGTATTAAACCTAAAACATTTGAAGAGTTAGCAACTCGAGCGCATGATATGGAGCTAAGTATGTCTGTTGCTGGAAACCAAGGACCTCTTATAGCAGAACCCAAAAAGATTAAGGACGCTCATAAAGGAGGAAAGGTTTCATCAGAGAAAGGAGGAAGCAAACAATCCATAGCAGTGGATGCTAAGCCTTTAAAGATATCTAAGAAAAAGGCTCAAGATGCTAAGTCTTTTACAACCCAAGACATGGCAAAAGGGAAATCTACTCTGAAAGAAAGGCAAGAAAAGAAGTACCCTTTCCCTGATTCGGATGTTGCATCCATGCTTGATGAACTTTTAAAGTCTAAAGTCATTGAGCTCCCAGAAATGAAGAGACCTGAAGAAAGTGACAAGGTAGATGATCCTAATTATTGCAAGTATCACCGTCTAGTTAGCCACCCAGTTGAAAAATGCTTTGTTTTGAAAGATAAAATAATGGAGCTTCATAGAGAAGGGTTGATTGAGTTTGAGGAGGTAGTTGCATCATCAAATGTGGCATCAGTCACGAAAGTAACCCCTGAACCTGCAACATTGACAGTGGCCATAAAGTTTGGTTCATTTGATCCAATAATGCTACCACTAGCCTCAATAATATCTCAACCAACTGGGGGGCAACCATTACTTCTAAAACTAATGAAGATGGAGATAATGAAGGGTGGACCTTGGTTACTCGTCACAGGGCCAAGAAGAATCATTCTAAACATGTCAGGGTATTGAAAGCACAGAAGAAGGCTCATCAGCTAATAGCAAGCCTAAGCAGACATTGGTTCAGAGAAAGAAAACTCCATCTGAATTCCATAAGGCAATTAAACAGCACGTAGAAAGACCAATCACTTTGAATGAATTCATGCCATCTCAACTTAAAAGTGAAGAATTGGTCTTCATGACTTGCAATCAAATTGATGAAGAATATGAAGATGAACAAGATGTTGACAAAACCAGTATAAATGCTGGTCATTCTTGCAATGAGAAGATTACTTTTACAGATGATGATCTGTTATTGGGATCAACTCTACATAATCGACCGTTGTTTGTTGTGGGATATATGCGACAACAGAAACTTAATCGAATCATGATTGATGATGGATCTGCTGTCAATATTTTACCTTTGAAGACGATAAAGGAGATTGGTCTTCCCATGGACGAACTTTCACCAAGTCGCTTGATGATCCAGGGTTTCAATCAAGATGGACAAAGGGCCCTTGGAAAAGCAAGATTACAGCTCTTAATTGATGACATGGAAACAAGTGCACTATTTCATGTGATTGATGATAAGACTACATACAATGTGCTATTGGGGCGACCTTGGATACACCAAAATGGTGTTGTTCCTTCAACACTTCATCAGTGTTTTAAATATTGTCGAAATGGCCAAGTGAAGACAGTTATTGCTGATTCCAAGCCATTCAGTTCAGCTGAATCATATTTCGCTGATGCCAAGTTTTATTTGAGTGACACCGAAAATGAAGAAACGAGCTGCCATTCTCCGAGAAAACCTGAAGATGGAGAAGCAAAGCCCCATACTCTGAAAAAAGCTGACCAGAAGAAAAAAGGATCGTCTCAACCTGTCAAAAAAATGGATGAAATCACGAAAAGCTTGGGAGATCTCACTCTTCCTCTCACTAGCTTGCAAAAAGACGAAGTCACCAAGCCTTCATTAAAAGGGTTTGTGAGACCATCAAAAGGACCTCTCGTTGAACATGATGAACTCCCTTCTCATCGAGCTAATTGCTTCGATCCTAATGCTTATCGACTTTTAGTCAAGGCAGGATACGATCATGAAGATGTTACTAAAATGGCAAATCAAACTCGAACAATTTGGCAAAAGAAAGTTAAGCCTTCAAAGCAAGGACTTGGTTTTTCACCAGTGAAACTGAAGATTCATAAAAAGACTACAGCATACATAACTGTTGATGAAGTAGATGATGAAAGCTTGGCGGAGTCCCCTAGAATTTCAGTTTTTGATCGTCTAGGTAGGCCATCAGACAGACAATCGGTTTTTGATCGATTGAGTAGGCCTTCAGCTCTTAATACCGACCGTGTTGCATGGTTTACAAAACCCAGAAAACCAAGTTTCAAGAGGTCTACACGGAGGGAGAAAAGAAGAAGCTTCTTGACGAGCGAATCAAAGGAGTTCCATAGCAGAATTCCCTCTCGAATGGAAAGGCGAAATGAATTAGTTGTGACTACTGGTGAAACTCTCAGAGCCAAGGCGCACACCGTGATTGTAACAAAGCCCATTTCCATTTTGAAAGAAGAAGAGATGTCTGATGATGGGTTGATTCTAACATCAAACCATATTTCTGTCATAGAAGGTGATGAAAAGCCGCATGAAGAAAATGCTGAGGAGGCTCCATTATCATTCGAAGAAGGAAATCAATCAACAATTGATGAGGTAAAAGAAGTCAACCTTGGCACAGAGGAAGAGCCTCGCCCAACTTTCATAAATGCACGGTTGACACCTGATGAAGAGAAATCCTATATGGAACTTTTGATGGAATACAAAGATGTGTTTGCGTGGACATACAAAGAAATGCCTGGATTGGATCCTAAAGTAGCTGTTCATCACTTGGCTTTAAGGAAGGGTGTACGACCGATCAAGCAAGCCCAACGTCGTTTTCATCCTGACCTGATCCCTCAGATTGAAGCTGAGGTAAACAAACTCATTGATGCTGGTTTATTCGAGAAGTTAAGTACCCTTCATGGATCTCGAATATAGTGCCTGTAAGAAAGAAGAATGGCCAGATTCGAGTATGTGTAGATTTTCGTGATTTGAACAATGCTTGCCCAAAAGATGACTTCCCATTACCGTTGACAGAGACAATGGTAGATGCAACCACTGCACATGAAGTCTTATCTTTCATGGATGGATCATCTGGTTATAACCAAATTCGCATGGCCCCAAAAGATGAAGAACTCACTGCATTTCGAACACCCAAAGGAATATACTGTTACAAAGTTATGCCTTTTGGGTTGAAGAACGCAGGTGCCACTTATCAAAGGGCAATGCAAAAGATCTTTGATGATATGCTCCATAAAAATGTTGAATGCTATGTTGATGACTTGGTGGTAAAGTCAAAGAAACGAAATGATCATCTACATGATCTTCGTCATGTTTTTGAAAGGCTCCGTCGGCATCAACTAAAAATGAATCCGTTGAAATGTGCCTTTGGGGTTTCCTCTGGAAAATTCTTAGGATTCGTGGTGCGACACCGTGGCATTGAAATCGATCCGTCAAAAATCGATGCAATAAGGAAAATGCCAGAACCACGCAATATTCATGAACTAAAAAGCCTACAAGGAAGATTGGCTTACATTCGCCGATTCATTTCTAATTTGGCAGGAAGGTGTCAGCCTTTTAGTCGATTGATGAAAAAATGGCACTCCATTTGTTTGGGACCAAGCCTGCAAAAATGCTTTTAATTGCATAAAGGCTTACCTATTAAGACCTCCAGTCTTAAAGGCGCCAACGCCTGGGCGTCCTTTTGATTCTTTACATTGCTGCACAAGAGCGTTCTATAGGAGCATTGCTTGCACAAGAAAATGATGAAGGAAAGGAATGCGCTCTTTATTACCTCAGCAGAACTTTAAACAGTGCGGAATTGAATTATTCCCCTATTGAGAAGACATGTTTGGCCCTAATGCTCGCGGTTAAAAAGTTGAGGCACTACTTGCAAGCTCATTCTATTCGATTGATATCTCGAGCGGATCCCATTAAGTACCTCATGTCTAAATCCCTGCTCGGCGGGAGATTGGGTAGATGGACTCTTTTATTGCAAGAGTTTGAAATTACATATGTTCCTCAGAAAACAGTCAAAGGGCAAGCACTGGCTGATTTCCTTGCAGATCATCCAATACCAGATAATTGAGAATTTTCAGAGAATCTACCAGATGAAGATGTCATGTTGATCGAAATTCCTAGACCATGGAAATTATTCTTTGATGGTGCATCACGTAAAGATGGTGCGGGGGCAGGAGTTATCTTCATTACACCAGATGAAGAAGTAATGCCTTATGCTTTCACTCTCACCCAAAATTGTTCAAACAATGTGGCAGAGTATCAGGCTTTGATTATAGGGTTGGAAACCGCTATTGATATGAAAATAACTAGGCTTAGGGTATTTGGAGACTCTAAACTGGTTATTAATCAACTGTTGTCACTTTATGAAGTGAAGAAGTTAGAGCTCTTGCCATATGTCAACTATGTGAAGAAGCTTTCAGAATGGTTTCATGATGTCACATTTGAATATGTGACCTCGTAAAGAAAACAGACAAGCAGATTCTTTAGCAAACTTGGCATCAGTCACTTGCCTCGCCTAGACCCTCAAATAAAGGTCCCTCTTTGTAAAAGATGGGTTATGCCTCCGAACATACTTGGTGAGAATGAAAACATGGAATCAAATGTCATTTCGTGTTTGGAAATTGAAAAGGTAAGATTGGCGACAACCGCTGATTAATTATCTAGAATATGCGAAACTACCTGATGATCCAAGGCACAAGTCTGAAATAAAACGGCGTGCACCTCGATTCATCTACTTTAAAAAGACTCTGTATCGGCGTTCCTTTGATGGGGTCTTTCTTCGTTGTTTGGGTGAAGAAGAAGCAGCTAAGGCACTACACGAAGCTCATTCTGGGATTTGTGGTGCTCATCAATCAGGAGCCAAATTGCACTTTCAAATCAAGAGAATGGGGTATTATTGGCCAACAATGGTAAAAGATTGTATGGAGTATGCAAAGAGATGTCAACCTTGTCAATTTCATGCCAACTTCATTAATCAACCTCCTGAGCCATTACACCCAACCATCACATCTTGGCCTTTGACTCGTGGGGGCTGGACATAGTTGGGCCATTGCCCAAGACATCAAAGGGGCATCTCTATATTTTGGCCGCTACAGATTATTTTTCCAAGTGGGCAGAAGCTGCACCTTTCAACAATGTGAAAAAGGAGACTGTGGCCAGTTTCATCAAGACCAATATCATTTATCGATATGGCATACCTCGGTGTATCATAACTGATAATGGAAAGCAATTTCCCATGGACAAGCTATGTGCAAAATTCAGTTTCAAGCAATATTTTTCTTCTATGTACCATGCTCCAGCGAATGGATTGGCGGAGGCTTTCAATAAAACTCTGTGCAACCTATTGAAGAAAGTTGCGAATCGTTCGAAGAGAGACTGGCATGAGAAAATAGGGGAAGCTTTATGGGCATACAGAACAACATTCCGAACACCTACACAAGCCACCCCATACTCACTAGTGTATGGCGTAGAAGCAGTTCTTCCTCTTGAGCAGCAAATTCCATCATTGAGAATTGCTTTACAAGAAGGTCTTTCCAATGAAGATAATGTGCGGTTACGTCTCGAAGAACTTGAAGCACTAGATGAGAAAAGGCTGGAAGCGCAGCAACGCTTGGAATGTTATCCAGCTCGACTAGCTAAAGCTTTTGATAAAAAAGTCAAACCAAGATCATTCCAAGTTGGAGACTTAGTGCTCGCAGTAAGAAGACCAATAATTATTTCACGCCGTATGGGGAACAAGTTCTTGTCCAAATGGGATGGTCCATATGTTGTCCGTGAAGTTTACTCTAATGGCGCTTACAAGATTGTTGATCAAGATGGTGTAAAAGTTGGGCCTAGTAACGGCAGATTTTTGAAACGCTACTACGCTTGAAGATTATCATGCTCCTGAGCAAGAGTATAAACTACTTGCAAAGCTCGCTAAGTTGAAAATCCTGCAAAGGACGACTTAGGCAAAAGTTAGAGCACAAGAAAAAAAAAATGCTCGCTAAGTTGAAAATCCTGCAAAGGACAGCTTAGGCAAAAGTTAGAGCACAAAAAGCTCGCTAAGTTGAAAATCCTGCAAAGGACGGCTTAGGCAAAAGTTAGAGCCAAAAAAAAAACCCCCCAAAGAACTACGAAAATGACTTGATCCTTCATTTCTTGGAGGTACGTAGGCAGCTTGGTGCCCCTTGCCAAGTTCAGTCAACCCAGAAAAAAAAATCATCCCTTTTATCATGAAGCAATGAAATTATCATGAACTCAATTGGAAATATGTCTCGCCTCGAGTTGATTGCTTGATTAGCGGAGTTGGTTTTAACGGATAGAAATTTTCATCTAAGGCACTTAAAAGAGACAAGCAGTAAATAAAAGAAGCTGCAGTTTATCATTGATATAAAAATCAATACACAAGGAAATTTCTAGAAAGTTTCTTTAATCCTAAGAAACAAGAGGTAAAGAAAACTAGGGCTTCATGGCTTCCATTTCAGATTCTTCAAATCCTCCCTAGATGATCTCAAAATATCTTCGAGTACTTTCAAAGCTTTGGCATCCGCCTCACTAAGGATAGGGCATGATTCAGCAGAAGCCATCTCTTCTCGGATATGAGAAACATGAGCCCTGACCACCTCCAACGCTTTATCGTTCTCTTTGAGAGAAGACTCAAGTTTCGTTTTCTTCTCTTGCAAAGCAGAAATCTCTTTCTCAACCTTTGTTAACTCAGATGTAAGCTTATCATGACAAACAACGGCTTGTCTTTCCTTTGAGACAGATCCCTCAAGACAGGTTGCAAGATTTTGAAGCTTATCTGCTTGATCCTTCGAAGACATTCTCAAGAAAAGGAAGATTCGAGATCAGTGAACTTAGCAATTTGGTTG
>AWWV01008003.1:0-56667 GCA_001974805.1 Corchorus capsularis
ATAAGCCTAGCTTTTGCTTCTTTCTTTTTCATTAGATATCTCAATGCAGCATGATCGGAGTAGATTTTCACCTTAGATCCTAGAATATACGGTCTAAACTTCTCCAAAGCAAAGACAACGGCAAACATCTCTTTTTCTGTGGTAGTGTAGTTCTTTTGAGCAGCATCTAGAGTTCTTGAAGCATAATAGATAACATGAGGTACCTTGTCAACTCTCTGACCTAGAACAGCTCCAATGGCAACGTCACTTGCATCACACATGATCTCGAATGGTAGTTCCCAATCAGGTGGCTTCACAATTGGAGTGGTGGTGAGTGCAGTCTTCAATTTATCGAATGCTTCCTTGCAATCGTCTCCAAATTCGAACTCTACATCCTTTTGTAATAGTCGACACATCGGTGCTGAGATCTTTGAGAAATCCTTGATAAATCATCGGTAGAATCCAGCATGGCCTAAGAATGAGCGGATATCTTTGACACATGTCGGATATGGCAGGTTCTGTACAACGTCAACTTTGGCTTTATCGACTTGCATCCCCTCTTTGGATACTACATGGCCTAGAACAATACCTTGTTCTACCATGAAGTGGCATTTTTCGGCATTCAATACCAATTTGGTTTCAACACACCTTTTCAAGATGAGTTCTAGATTGTTGAGACATTGATTGAAGTTATCTCCATAGACTGTAAAATCGTCCATGAAAACTTCCATCTTATCTCCCACATAATCTTGAAAGATGCTCATCATACACCTTTGAAAAGTTGCAGGTGCATTGCATAAACCAAAAGGCATTCTAGTGTAAGCATACGTACCGAAAGGGCATGTAAACGTGGTCTTCTCTTGATCTTCAGGTGCAATTGGAATTTGAAAGTATCCCGAGTAACCATCCAGGAAACAATAGTAGGCCTTGCAAGCTAATCTTTCCAGCATCTGATCAATGAATGGCAGCGGAAAGTTGTCTTTCCTTGTGGCGGAATTCAGCTTTCTATAGTCAATGCATACTCTCCATCCATTCTGTAATCTCTGAGGAACTAGCTCTCCATCCTTGTTCTCTACGACAGTGAATCCGGACTTCTTTGGAACTACTTGGACCGGGCTAACCCATTTACTATCTGATATAGCATAGATGAGACCAGCTTCAAGTAATTTAAGAACTTCATCTTTGACAACTTCAGCAAGATTCGGATTTAGTCTTCTTTGTGGTTGTCGAACTGCTACTGCATCGTCTTCAAGTCGAATCCTATGCATGCATACAGTAGGACTTATTCCTTTGATATCAGCTACAGTCCATCCAATGGCTTCTTTGTGTTCCTTTAAGACTCTGATTAGTTGTTCTTCTTGTAAATTGTTCAATTTACTTGAAATAACAACCGGCAGGGTATCATTATCTCCAAGGAAAACATGTTTCAGGCCTTCAGGAAGCGATTTCAGCTTGACTTCTGGAGGTTGAATGATAGATGGTAATGGCTTGGGCGCTGGCTCCAGATTGATGTAAGAAATCGTCTCCAATTCTTCGTTGGATGATAGTTCACTGACAGTCTCTGCTATCTCTTTTGGCATCTCGACTTCTGCTTCTTCAACGTCTTGCTGATGTAAACTTTTGGTGAGGATCACTTCAAGTTCATCTTCTTGGTTGAGTGCTTGTACTTTTTCTGAATAAGTCCCAATTGTATCGATGGAATAGATAGAATGAATTTCGGCAGGAGCTTCCATTGATTCACTTATGTTGAATACAATGGGCTTCCCATCGAATTCCATAGTGATTGTTCCTTCTTTTGCGTTGAAATCCATACTTGCTGCAATTAAAAGCGGTCTTCCTAACAGTAGTGGCATTTGAAGTAGATGAATGTCGTCTTCACTCATCTTCAGGACATAGAAATCTGCAGGAAAAACAAAATCTCCTATCTGCACTAAAACGTTCTCAACTAAACCTTCAGGTTTATGGTTGGTTCTATCAGCAAATTGGATAATAAGATCAGTTTCAAGCAGAGGTTCTATTTTCAATTGCTTATAAACAGAATAAGGCATGATATTAATCAAAGATCCATATTCACACATAGCTTTACCTACGTCATTCTTTCCTATACTACAAGGTATAGAAAAAGAACCTAAACTATTGCATTTATGATGCAATTTTCTTTGGTAAGCAGCAGATATATTTTCATCCATGTAAGCATATTTTTCACCGTACTTAATCTTATTATTGCATAATTCTCTAAGAAAAGAAGCATACCTTGGTACTTTGGCTATTTCATTAACTAAAGGGATGTTTACCTCTAAATTCCGAAGTAAATTGAGTTGTTGAGCAAACCTTTGAGGGAATGGTAGTGGATCATACTTAGCTTGCATCTCCTCCATCCATTCTTCTTCTGATTGTTGATGTTCAGCGTATGGCATGGCAGGTGTATCTTTCTTAATTTCGGTTGAAGTCTTCATATCTTCTTTTATTGGCTCGTCGAACATATCAATGGGTGGTGATGTTTTAGGAAAATTAGGTGTTGGAATAGATGACATTGCAGGTACATTCGGCAATTCCATCCAATGCTGGGTTTCTTCAATAGCGTTGATTCCTCTTTTTTGAATAGAAGGTTGTGAACAAACACTTATAAATTCAGCAAACATCTTTGCTAAATTTCCGCATTGAGTAGTCACTTCCTTTAGCTCTTTTCGAATTTCGGCTATCTCGGAATCCTTTGCTGCATCGGCTTCATTGGTTGTACCAAATTGATGTATATTTTCCACCATAGTATTCAACAGCTTCCTCGCTTCTTCAGGGGTTTTGAATGTAAGTCCTCCTCCACTGGCAGCATCGACATAGGTGCGATCTTCATAAATAAGGCCATCATAAAGTGATGAATCAAAAGTGCTTCGCTGATGTTGTGGTAAGGGCAACTTGCGCAGATCTGGTTGTATCTCTCCCAATATTGGTACCACTTTTCGCCTTGCAATTGTTGACAAGTGTTGATCTTTCTTCTGACATTAGCACGCTTAGCTTCTGGAAAATATTTGTTCAAAAATATTGTCTCCATCTCTTTCCAAGATTTTATAGATTTGGGTGGTAGTCTTAAGAACCATTCTTTTGCCTTTCGTCTAATGTGACAGGAAAAGTTCGAAGTTTTAAGTCCTCTTCAGGCATCCCAGTGATTGTAGCACACTTCAGAAAGAAACTTTGCAGATGTTCATGAGGATTTTCATGATGTTCTCCTTGAAAAATCGGCAACATACGGATTACTCCAGGCTTCAGTTTGTAGGACATATTCATGGCTGGATAGTCAATACAAAGGGGCGGCAATTCACAGTTGAAATTAAGCTCTCGTAACGTTTGTGATTGCTCCATCGAATCTATTCTGCAAAACAAAGATGATCAAGTGCAAATCTAATAGAAAATAAAATAAGAGAAAAAGAAAATTAAACACAATCTCCCCGGCAACGGCGCCAAAAATTATGGTCGTGTCGTCAATGACCATAAAATAAATAATTATCCCAACAATTACTAACTAAACTAGCTAGGGCAAGTAGGGGTCGATCCCACAGAGAGAACGGCTCTTCCTTTTCTCAAACAAAACAAATTAATAAAGAGAATTTAAAGAAGAATTAAAATTAAATCTAACTAAGTAAATTAACTACGAAAGCAATCAAGAAAATAAAAGAAAACATTAATCAAAAGCAGTGAATAATATCGAAAATAACAATTAAATAGAAACAACCTCCAACATAGAATTAATATCCCTCTTGACAACAATAACATGGATCATAGATATCTAAAGATTATGAGAACCTTGAATAGCTTGTCGGACTTAACCTAAATTACCTTAATTAGATTAGATTACCGATTAAAGTCAATCTATCCCTTTTACTCTTTCAGCAATCAATTACTTTCTTAGGGCTTAGAGATCACTTAGGAATAAAGCATGAAGAACAAGTAATTTAATAACAAACACAATGAGAAATTTCTCGCCCATTGATTCTTTTCTCTCTTGGATGGAGGATTAATTCACATCCAATTGCTACATAAAATTAAGCTGGAGTGATTAATTCACAACCTAATCTAGCTAATGCTAACTCAATTTATCATGAAAGTGTCGACCCAGTCAATCAAAACAAGCAACATAGAATTCATACAGAGATCCAAGAAATACTCAAATAAATTCTCATATAAAAGCACAAAATCTCACCATTGAATTAGTCAAGAGATCAATTAAATTCTACATTGGAGAAAAGAAAGGGATTACTCACTCATAAATTGAGTGATCATCCACAAATAAGAAGAAGAAAACTTATCTATGGATGAGGAAGAGAAGGGGGCGGCGGCTCCTAAGGGTTTTTCTCCTCCAAACCTTCAACTAAACAATATATCTTATGAAGAATAAAATTTACTTCTAAAATCTAGACCTAAGGTGGCTATTTATAGTGGAGAAACAAGGGTAGGGCGGTTTAGGGCTGTCTTGGACTCCAAGTAGGATTAGGTGTCATCCTAGAATAAAATCCAAGTCAAAATAGGATTCTGGAATTTTCTGGATTTCTGCAGAAACTTCACTGGCAGATTCGGGCTTGAAATCGGCAGAACTGGGCTTCAGACTTCAAAGGAAAGTTGTAGAGCTCGGAGTTAGCTTTCCAACGAGTACTCATGGGCTTAAAACGGACATCTGAGCAGAAAGTTATGGCCTTTCTACCGAGACTGCGCTGAAATAGGGCTTATACCGCAAATCTACGGGATTAATGCGGGATTTGGATATTCTTTTGGATATTGGGCCCACAAATTGGGATTTTAACTCCAATTATAGGTTTATATGGGCTAAGTATATTCCCATATAAATAATCCAAAATTCCTTAGCTTCAGGGCTTCTTCTGGGCTTGGCTTCAATCCTTTGCAATTTTAGCTCCAATCTTCAATTCTTGCTCCTTGAAATAATTCTTCAATGATCTTCAAATCTTCAAATTATCTTCAAGAAATCTTCAAACACGAACTTTGCATCTCCAAATCTATACTCAAAATTACTTTGCTAATATCTGTGTAAAAAGTAATCAAAATAGCTCCAAAAGTAGTGAAAATAAGCAAATTCTCAATTTCACATCTCATAAAGACTAAAAACACAAATACTTAGAAAATAAGGTATAAATGCATATAAAAGTAGTAAAAAGTATAGAAAAATAGCTATAAAAATATGCATAATTTGAGCTCGATCAAAGACCATTGAAGAATTATTTCAAGAATTAAGAATTGAAGATTTGGAGCTTATTTGCAAAGGATTGAAGTTAAGCCCAGAAGAAGCCCGGAAGTTAAGGATTTTTGGATAATTTATATGGGATGATACTCAGCCCATATAAGTCCACAATTGAGGTTCAAATCCCAATTGGTGCCGCATGGACCCTCTCAAAATATCCAAATCCCGTAATTTCCCGCAACTAGTCCTATTTGGAGTAGGAATCAGCGCAGTCTCGGTAGAAAGGCCATTACTTTCTGCTCAGATGTCCGTTTTGAGCCCATGAGTAGCCGTTAGAAAGCTAATTCCGAGATCTACAACTTTCTTTTGAAGTCCAAAGCCCATAAAATTAATTATTCTTAATGCTTTGTTCTCTAACGATCTTTTGGCCCTGAAAAAGTAATCGATTGCTGAAGGAATAAAAGGGATAACTGTAACTTTGATCGGCCTCTTATCTAATATGCATGTTGGAATTTCCTATACCAGTTGTCAGTCAAGAATAAGATGCTAAATTCACCTTTTAAATCAAGGATCCATAGTTAATCTGATTGAATCATACCATCGGAGAAGAAGTATGCTTTATAATTATTGTTTGCTTTGTAATTTGCCATAGATCTAGATTTAATTTGCTTTGCCTTGTTTTTAGTTTAATTGTTTTCTTTATAATTAATTTCTCTAATCCCTTGTTTTCTAAGTGATTTTTGGAAAACATATATTCTTTGGAAAAGATCTTCACAATTAAAACCCTTCTCTGTGGGATTCGGCCCCTACTTGCCCTAGCTATTTTAGTTAGTTTTGTGGGGATTATTTTTATGATTGCTAGCGACCAATCACAAATTTTGGCGCCATTGCCAGGGAAGGGAAGTGAAGTAAGATTAGTTCCAAGAATTAATCTGCTCTAAACAATTTTGTTTTCCGGTTTTTCTAAAAAAAAATTGCTATTTAAAAAAAATAATAATTAGGGTTTGTGTCAATTTTATAAAAAAAAAAATTTGTTTTTGCTTTTTGGTTTAAGACCTGTTACTGCTAATTTTTCTTTTTAGTTTTGTTTAATTTTTCTAGGAAGTTGCATGCCCAAGACAAGAAGTAGTGGTATAGAAGGTTTAGAATTCAATCCTGAGCCTGAAAGAACACTATTTCAATAAAGGAAGGAGACACAAAGCCGACAACAAGAAGAGGAAGCATCCACTTCAAGTTCTCAACCTAGTTCTCCTAAATCTGCTGCTTCAACATCGTCAAAAGACATGGCCAACGCCGAAGCACCCAAAACTCTGAGAGAATTAGCTGCACCAAACGTCAATGCCAAACGCTTAGCCATTCAATACCCAGATACATCTGAAAACTTTGAGATAAAATCTGGATTTATTCAGATTTTACCCAAATTTCACGGTTTACCTGGTGAAGATCCTCACCGACATCTGACTGATTTCCAGATTGCATGTGCATCTACAAGTATTCAAGGTATCCCTGAAGATCAATTCAGGTTAAGAACCTTTCCGTTCACTCTTATGGACCAAGCAAAAGATTGGTTGTACCTCCTACCCACTTGTTCAATCATATCTTGGACGAGCCTTAAGAAGCTGTTCTTGGAAAAGTATTTTCCTGCTCATAAAGCATCAAGCATAAGGAAAGAGATTTGCGGAATTAAGCAACGCCATGGAGAAACAATGCATGAATATTGGGAACGATTCAAAACACTTTGTGCGAGCTGCCCCAATCATCAAATCAATGAACAGTTGCTGATCCAGTACTTCTACGAAGAATTACTACCGTTTGACAGATCTTCCATCGATTCTGCAAGTGGAGGAGCTTTCATAGACAAAACTCCCGTCGAAGCTTGTACTTTAGTGTAAAACATCGCTGCAAACACCCAACAATTTGGATCTCGAGAAGACTATTCAAGAGAAGGCCCTACAAGAAGAATCAATGAAGTTTCTACCTATTCCACCTCATTGGAGCAACAACTTCAAGAAACGAATCAACAAATCGCTATGCTCACTGATTTGTTCCATGCGAATTTTTCAAGTGTGCCTAAGGTTTGTGGTATTTTTTCTCAAGCACACTATACTGATAAGTGCCCTATTTTGGAAGACAACAAGCAAGGAGTCAATGCTGTGGGAATACAAGGAGTTTATCAAAGAAGTCTGAACCTTATTGGAGACCTGAGCAACCAAGTCAACAATATGCGAATCAAAGTAACTATCAATGAAGGCCAATGAATTTTCAAAGACCTAATTTTCAATCTTCACAAGCTGTTTCCATCGAGATAAAACAAATCAAAGAAGCTATGGAGATGATGAGGAAACAAATTAGTCAACTAGCTAGTGATATGAGTGATCTCAAGACACAAGGTCAACAAAGAATTCCATCGCAACCAGAGGTATCTCATAGAGAAAATGTTAGTACAATTTCTTTGAGGAGTGGAAAAGAGTTGAATGAACCCTATCCAACCCATGCCGCACAACAACAAGACAAAGGAGAGCCGAGCTACACCAAAGAAGATTTACAAGTGTCTGCCAATGAAATCAAGATTGAAGATGAACCCAATAAGAAAGAAGCTGCGTTGAACAAAGGAAAAGAAATTGAAGGTTCAAACAAGGAGAATGCTGCAATCAAGCCTAAGGATGAAACCGATGCAAACCTAATTCCTTTCCAATTAAGATTGAAGAAGCAAAGAAAGAAGATGATGATCAAGATATTTTGGAGATACTTCGAAAAGTTGAGGTCAACATCCCGCTTCTTGATGCCATTCAACAAATTCCAAATTATGCAAAGTTCCTCAAGCAACTTTGTACCAACAAGAGAAGGTTACAAGGTAAGGTAAGCGCTGGAGCTAATGTCTCTATTGTGCTTCAAAAGAGTTTACCTCCTAAATGCAAAGATCCAGGAACGTTTTCTATTACTTGTTCTATTGGAATAAGTATTATAGAGAATGTGATGCTTGATCTAGGTGCCTCTTTAAGTGTGATGCCTTATTCTTTTTAAAAATCCTTAAATCTTGATCCTTTGAAGAATACTGATGTTATTTTGCAATTAGCTGACGAATCTTTGGTTTATCCCAAAGGTGTTTTAGAGAATATCTTAATTAAAGTTGAGCATTTGATTTTTCCTATCGACATATTCATTATGGATATGGAGTATTCGAAAGATCAATGTCCTCTTTTATTAGGAAGACATTTTCTAAAGACTTCTCATACCAAGATTGATGTCTTCAATGGTTCATTGACCATGGAATACGATGGTGAAGTCATCCACCCTAGAATTTCATCTCAACTGCCTTTAAAGTCTAACAATTTTGTTTATGTTATAAATTCTAAGTTTGTTAAGAAAGGAGCCATTGAAGATTCTTCATCAACACCGCCTGTTCAAATTTCCAAAGGAAGACAAAGGATTGCTGCTTTTCAACAACAAAAAGATGAAAATTTCTACCAAGCATGGGATAGATTCAAGATTCTTTGTACCGATTGCCCTCACCATGGCATATCACAACAACTTTTGATTACCAGTTTCAATGAAGGATTAGGAGTAGATGATCAAATTCTTGTTGAAAGCATCGATAATATTCCCCTGTTTGATAGAACTCCTGATGACGCATATGAAGCATTGGAAGCCTTGTCTAAAGCAATTGAGCCCCCTAACTTTAGAGAGAAGAAAGATCAAGCAAAAGAAGCCAATAAAGAGCAAGAAGTCAACAACAAAGAAGTTCCACCATCCCTGAAGATCAACCGACCAAGCAATTCAACTGAGAAGCAAGACATAGATCTAATACATAGAACTAAAGTTGGAAGCATTCTTCAACGCAAAGTGGAGAGTTTTCCCCAATTTTGGCAAAGGTTTAAGAAGCTATGTGCTGCTAATCCTCAACATGGTTATGATCAAAGAAGATTGGCTTAACACTTCTACCAAGGATTAAGAGCTTTTGATCGATTGGCTGTCGACACTCTTATCTACATTCCCCTGTTCGATCACAACACTGCTGACATATATGAGGTATTGGAGAATTTTTCCCAGATGTTGACCAATACACCGAAGGAAGCTGTCCAAGGACTTAGCCCGGCCAAGCACGTGCCGCACAAGCCAGCATGCCCGGCCATCGACATTCCATGGCCGGACGATACCGGCCAATGCAGTGCCAGGCCGTGCGACATCAACCCTTGCCGCGCCAGCCCGAGCACCGAGCCAAGCCTCTGCCGCGCCATCTACCCGACCTTGCCAGGCCACAGCCGCGCCACCTGCCTGGCCATGCCCGGCCTTGTCCGTTCCATCCGCACATCATGCCCGGTCAGTGCCGGCCATGCAAGCTTCCTGTCGAGCCACCACCGCACCATGTCCGGCTATGCCTGCACCTCGCAAGGCCCCGTCCGCGCATCATTCCATGCCATGCCCAGCCTATGTCACGCCATCCGTGCGCCCAACCGCGCCATCTCCAGCAAATGCCGTGCCACCTCAAGTTTTTACCAAGTTAGGACCAGCTATCACCGAGCCACCGCCGGCCAAATGCTTTTCAAGCCGAGGTACATCCATGCCACCACCAAATCGTGCTGCTTTAAGTTCTTTGATCTTTTCAAGTCTTGAAAAAATTCAACTTGAAATTATCAAAATCATTGATGGAAGTAGATTCATTGAGGACCTGTTGAAGGAATACACTAAAAATTCCTTCACCCTTGAAGAATAACCTTCTTTAAGGCAGTCTAGCCAAAGATCTTAAAGAAAGGCGCTTATTGGGAGGCAACCCAATATTTTTATGAACCCTTAATTTTTCTTTGTTTTATTTTTCTATTCTTTTTTTTAGGATTCCATACCAAAGAAGGACAAGTAGGAGCCTATAACATGAAGAGATCGAATGCCTTATGCTTGGACTAAACCACTAAGTTTTCTTAAGCTTTATCTCCATTTAATTTCTTTTGCAATATTTTGATTGATGTTTCCTTGATATGCGATTCATATAGGTCATATAGGTTAATTAAGATTTAAAGATGCATATTTTTGCTATGATTTCCACACTTGTGCATACATTGAGGACAATATATCTTTTAAGTGTGGGGGAGAGAGTCTAATTATATAGAAATTGGCGTAATTTTTTCGCAAATTTTGACAGAATTTTGATTTTATATGCATGTATTGATCGATTGATTTGCTTATGATTGATGATTGCTTAGAATTTTTAAGAATGTTTGATTCATTGATTGATTTATAGTATGATATCTTATTTCTTAGATTAGGTATAATTGAAGTCTGTGATATGAGCTTATTGCTTATTATTTCTATGATTGCTTATTTCTAGAACTTGTGTTTAATTTCTATTGAAACTACACTTATGAGAGTATGTTATGGATATGTCAAAAATAAGTGTAGGGGACTATCTATATTAAAAGGGTAGTTTAAAAAAAATCTTTTTCATAAAAAAAAAAGTGTTTTTCATGCAAGAGGAGAAGAGATATCTTCGGCCTTAAAAATTTTTTTAAAAAAATCCATTGTTGTCACTCTTCTCTTTAAACAAAAGGAGTTAGTAACCCTTGGGAAGAGGATAAGAGGCATGGATCGGCAGAAGTATTGTCCCTCTAGAGTGCTAGTAGCCTCAAAATAAAATAAAGGGTTTTAGGAACACTTTGAGGTTAGTAACCTCACTTTTCTAAATCAATTACCCTTTGAAAATCATTATAACCCATGCGAAATTCTTGATTTGTATTCATGATATGCCATTGTTTGAGTAGTGGAGATAAAGATGAAGACATAAGCTAATAAAAAGAAGTAGTTATAGGTGTAATGAATGATAAGTGATTAGAGCTACTTTGGTTATGGTTACTTAAGAATGAGGATGCTTGCTATATCTTGATCTATTGAATTGGATACTCTTAATATTTTTTGTTATTCTGATTTCATAATTGAATTGATCCTTAATATATGTATGTATTCAAAGTTTCTCAAAAGATTTGAATATAAGTGCATTCGCTTAAGTTTAGTGAATCTTAATTTTTGTTTGTCTACACTAGTTTGCTAGGGACTAGCAAAGGTTTAGTGTGGGGTAAAATATGATCGAGCCAAAATTAATCATATTTTTATAGCTATTTTTACATACTTTTTGCCACTTTTATACGTGTTTTTACCCTATTTTCTGAGTATTTGTGTTTTTAGGTCTTGAAGACAAGAAAAGTGAAAACTTATTGTTTTTCACTCTTTTTGGAGCTATTTTGGAGACTTTTTACTCAACTATGGACTTAGTCACTTGGAATGAAGATTAATAGATTCGAAGTTCGTGTTTGAAGATTTCTTGAAGATATTTTGAAGATTTGAAGACCTGATCAAGCTAAAATTATGCATGTTCTTATAGCTATTTTTATATACTTTTTGCCAGTTTTATATGTATTTTTACCCTATTTTGCTAGTATTTGTGTTTTTAGGTCTTGAAGACAAGAAAAGTGAAAACTTATTGTTTTTCACTCTTTTTGGAGCTATTTTAGTGACTTTTTACTCAACTATGGATTTAGCCATTTGGAATAAAGATTTGAAGATGCGAAGTTCGTAATTGAAGATATTTGAAGATTCGAAGACAATTGAAGAATTAATTCAAGAAGTAAGAATTGAAGATTTGGAGCTTATTTGCAAAGGATTGAAGCCAAGCCCAGAAGAAGCCCTGAAGTTGAGCATTTTTGGATAATTTATATGGGAATATACTCAGCCCATATAAACCTATAATTGGAGTTAAAATCCCAATTTATAGGCCTAATATCCAAAAGAGTATCCAAATCCCGCAGATTTGCGATATAAGCCCGGTTTCAGCGCAGTCTTCGTAGAAAGGCCATAACTTTCTGCTCAGATGTCCGTTTTAGGCCCATGAGTAACCGTTGGAAAGCTAACTCCGAGCTCTACAACTTCCTTTTGAAGTGCAAAGCCCAGATCTGCCATCTTCAAACCCGAATATCAAGTTGAAGTTTCTGCAGAAATCCAGAAAATTCCAGAATCTTATTTTGACTTGGATTCTACTCTAGGATGACATCTAATCCAACTTGGAGTCTAAGTTAGAGCTAAACCGTCCTACCCTAGTCCTCCACTATAAATAGCCACCTCCTGTATCACAAATCACACTTACACTAACATAACAAATCTCTCATATAGTTTTATTCTTTTTCTACCTTTCTTTAGTTTTAGGTTTTCTCTAGTTTTAGAAGGGGGAAGTCGACACCCTCTCTAGCCATAGAGGGGTGCGACGACCCTAGGGTTTTAAGGAGGAGAAATCGTTCCTCCTTTGCTCTGTAAGTATTCTTATGCCTCTCATGGATTTTCCTAAGTCCATGAGTAGCTAAATCCTTAATACTTCTAATCCTTTGGTGAATTCAATCTATTGATTATGGTGAGATTTCTATACTTATAATTTTGTGTTAAGTTCTTGATGATAGTAGTCAAAACCCTGTTTTATTTTATGATTCTGAATCTTATTTGAGTTATGTGGCCACTAACGATGTAAGAGGAAGATCTATGGCTAGATCAAGCTTAGAATTGACCACTCAAGTTTGATTATGTGTAGCGAATCAGGTTTGTTTGATCGCAGCCTGATGGGTGTTTGTCTATCGGAGGGCGAGAAATTTCTCTTCGTATGGTTCTACTTTGTAGGCATGTGTGTAAAATTAATTATTCTTAATGCTTTGTTCTCAAGCGATCTTTAGGCCCTGAAAAAGTAATCGATTGCCGAAGGAATAAAAGGCATAACTGCAGCTTTGATCGGCCTCTTATCTAATATACATGTTGGAATTTTCCTATACCAGTTGTTAGTCAAGAATATGATGCTAAATTCACCTTTTAAATCAAAGATCCATAGTTAATCTGATTGAATCATACCATCGGAGCAGAAGTATGCTTTATAATTATTTTTTTCTTTATAATTTGCCATAGATCTAGATTTAATTTGCTTTTCTTTATTTTTAGTTTAATTGTTTTCTTTATAATTAATTTCTCTAATCCCCTGTTTTCTAAGTTATTTTTGGAAAAGATCTTCACAATTATAACCCTTCTCTGTGGGATTCGACCCCTATTTGCCCTAACTATTTTAGTTAGTTTTGTGGGGATTATTTTTATGATTGCTGAGGACCGATCATCAATAATCTTCACAAAGCTTAATCTCTTCGTTCGTCGCCTTGAGTCTTCAATTTGACTTGCAATTGTTAACTTAAGATCACAAAATTCACAAACAATTAAGCTCACAGGACCTAATTGTTTGTTAGGACTCTACAAGTTTGAAGAATCCTAAGTTTCCTCAAACTAGAACAATGAAGCTAAGATAATCAATTAGGTGAATAACCTCAACTTTATTTAATCAACTTAACTTAACTTTACAAGAGGGGGATGGTACCTTTATATAGGCATCAAGTCGACATCCCTCCCCTAATCCTAAAGCCTTAAGGGCGGCAATACATAAAGGAAGGAACAAGGAAATAGCCTACTCCTTGTTCTATTAGGAAAAGTAAATAACATAACATAATTAAGCAAGGATTGGACTTAGTCAAACAAGGCCCAACCCAATGTCATCTAAACTAATCAAGTAGCTAATATAAGATAGAATTAAGGCCCATATGGTTGAATTACACAATGGAAGCATTAGGGTTCATCGATTTCAAGTATGGTGCATAACTTGGAATCGGTGGGAATATTCCTTTGCTTATTGTCGTCAATGCTCTACAATTGATCTTCAATGGACTTCAAACCTTCAAGATGATGTCGAACAAGACTTGTTAAAGCATCTTTGAACTTCTTAGCCCTTGCTCAAGTCATCAGACCTAAAGGCATCATCAAAGGATCAAATGGCATCTTCAAGCTGATTTGCGATTCCATCCTCTCCTTTAAGCATGTCCATGCTTCCTTGCAACCCTTGATCATGCCTTCCATGATCTCCACTGTGTTCTTCATGTCCATGATAAGCCCTTGGCGCATCAGCTACCTTGGTTCAAAATTTTATGCAACGAATGTATAATCGTTCCCCAAGATTTAATCAAAGTATGGATAATTTCGTTAATGATGTTAGTTTGACCAAGAAGAGCTTTACATCATCTAGTAGCTCATGGGAAACTCCTTATAAGTAAGATTTGGGGACAAATCTTCTTCAAGGGGGAGGGAATGATGCGCCCAAGGCTTATCATGGAGGGAATGATGCGCCAAGAACTTATCATGGACTTGAAGACAAGCATGGAGAGCATGGAAAGGATGTGCGTGGGCTGCAATGAAGCATGGAGATGCATGAAGATCATGGAGATATCGTTGAGCATGTTCCAAGCACCAAGAAGATGTCATTTGATCCATTGAAGATGCCATTAGGTCCGATGACAAGAGCAAGAGCTAAGAGATTAAAGGATGCACTCATGGGCCTTGTTCGAACTCATCTTGATTATATGAAGACCATTCAAGTTCAATTGAAGAGCTTTGATGATGATTTGAGCAAGAAAACACCAATCAATTACAAGTTCATCACTTTGCTTGCTATTGATACTAGATGGCCTGGTTGACATCATGGAATGAGCCCATTAGCTTTATTTTGCTTTGTTCGGACTTAATTCTATCTTAGATTAGTTTATTTTTAAGTTTGGATGGTATTTGGGTTGGGCCTTGTTTGACTAAGTCCAATCCTTGTTTAATTATGCTTTTATTTCCTTTTCTTAGTTGGGCTTGGACTAGTTTTTCCCTAGCCCTTATGTTTGGACGAAAATTAGGAATTTATTTTAGGATTTTGGTTGACCCTATCACTATATAAGGCGACCAATATCTCTTGTAAACATAAGTTAAGTTGATTAAATAAAGTTTAGGGTTATTCACCCAATTGATTATCTTAGCTTCATTGTTATAGTTTGAGCATACTTTAGGGCTCTTCAATCTGGTAGAGTCCTAGCAAACAATTAGGTTGTGATGGCTTAATTGTTTGTGAATCTTGTGTTCTTAGGTGTTCAATTGCAGGTCTAATTGGAGGTCTAAGGCCGACGAACGAAGTGGAGATCTTTGGGATATATTGTCGATTTTGCAAGTCTTGGAATTTGGTGATTCAAGTTCATCTTTGGCGGGTCTTAAAGGTGGATTTGAACCGAGGGTAACTAGATTCGTATCACTTTGTTCGAACCCATTGATAAGTGCAAAATTTACATTATTTAGAGTATATTTAGATTATTTTTTGAGCATTATTATTGCACTTTCTATGCTACTTATGAAGTACTTTCACAATTTGTGTTTTTGAGTTTGTACGTTAATTTGGAGTGATTTTAGGGAGAAAATCGTAACTTTCAATCCGGAGATCCGTTTTAGGCGATTCAAGTGCCCGTGGAACGACGATTCAAGGCTCTACAACTTTGATTAAGGACTTGGAAGCTAATTTAGACTTGAAGAGAGTGAAAACGATGAAGGAAGTTGAAGACTTGGAAAAATCCTGACGGAGTTCAACTGGGAGCCCACTTGACCACCAATCGGGCCCCCAGTTGTGTGTGACGGAATCTATACCTATTTTTCCCAATTTTCCGATTTTGCCGCTAATTACTCCAAATCAATTTAGGACTTTTTGTATCACTATAAATACAGACTTTTAGGATTATTTTGAGGACCTTTTTGCTCATCACAACTATTGTTTGTTGGAGACAAGACTTGGAGATTGAGTCTAAGATTTCTTTTCTCTTTCTCTTTTATGTTTATGTTCTTCAATAAAATTATTCTTATGTTTTATTCATGATGATGAGTAGCTAATTTCTTAATTAGGGTTTAAGGTGTAGCCAATTGGGAATTATTGCTTGATTTATGAATTGAATTGTTTTTCTTTCAAGTTAGATTTATTTTCCTTGTTTTTCATGAGATTTATATGTTTGATCAACATATAGATTGTTTTACGGATTGTGTGATATACTGACGGGAGAAGCATAATTTGCACTAGGAAAATAAACAAATTAGGCTGGATCAGACATGAATCTTAGGCTAATTTGATAGGTGAATAATTACTTGTTCTTAATGAATCTACTTAATTAGGTTGACATCGACGGATAGTGAATCTAATTAGTTAGGTATTCCTGTGTAGACTTGACGGAGCACATAGGTAATTAAGTGTAATTCTATTCTAGCTTTGCACCAAATTAATTCATAGATTGAGTAGTAATTTCCCAATTAGGTGAAACCTGAAGCCTTAAGACTTTTAATTACTGTTTTCACAATCTTATTTAATTCTCTGCTTTTATAATTTCATTGCTTTTAATTTAAATTGCTTTGATCACTCTCAATTTTCCTTTTCTTGATAGAATTAATTATTGTAGAAATTAATTGTTGCTTATGGGTTCGACACCTGGATTACTCTAGGTTTTATTACTTCAACGGACTCTGTGCACTTGCAGATTTAGCTCATCACCTATCTTGAAGATATGAAGTCCCTTGAAGTTCACTTGAAGACATTTGGAGATGTTTTGGGCAAGGAAAGACCACCCCAAGACAAGCTTATCACTTGGCTTGTTTTTGAACCTAATTGAAGATTCTGATGGCAGCCAGGAGCGGGTACCTCCCCTACCCGCTAGCGGGCAGCATCAGAAATGGGCTTGAATTAGAAAAGGAGTTTCTGGGGTCACCCGGGGCGGGCAGGGGTCAACCGCTAGTGGGTAGCCCGCTGATTTATTTTAATTATTGCGTTTTTTTGTTTTAGTTTATTTTTATTTTTGGGCTTGTTAGGCTTTATGGCTGCCCATATCCTTGTAGGATTAGGATTAGGATCTCCCTTACCACTATATAAGGGCTTCAATACCCTCTTGTAAAATTAACTTGAGTTGGTTAATAAAGTTGAGGTTTATTCACCCAATTGATTATCTTAGCTTCATTGTTCTAGTTTGAGCATACTTATGGTTCTTCAATCTTGTAGAGTCCTAGCAAACAATTAGGTTGTGATTACTTGGTTGTTTGTGAATCTAGTGATCTTAGGTTGACAATTGCAGGTCTAATTGAAGATCTAAGACCAACGAAAGAAGAGGATTGCTTAAGTGAAGGTTGTCGACATACACATCTAGAAGTTGAAGAAGTACAAGTTGATCTTTGGCGGGTCTCAAGGATAGATTTGAATCTAAAACCCCTAGATTCATATCGCAAGGTCAACTTGAAGTTCTAGTAGGACATGACTTACAGTCTCTTCAGTAGAATTACCAAAGCCAGAGATGATAATGGTGGCTCTAGTGATTCTTTGTTTAGCTATCCCTGCTGTTGTGAGAGTGTGGAGAGATGCAAGATTCAATGAAGAGCCTGTATCCATTAAGGCACGTCTGACTTCTACATTGTCGATTATTGGTGTAACATATAGAGGTCGTCGAATGGTCAGCCTGCTTGATACGAATCTAGTTGCTTTACATTCAAATCTACCCTTTGATGCGCCCAAGGCTTATCATGGAGGGAATGATGCGCCAAGGACTTATCATGGACTTGAAGATGACAATGGAGAGCATGGAAAGGATGCTCAAGGAGTGCAAGAAAGCATGGAGATGCATGAAGATCATGGAGATATTAATAAGTATGTTCCAAGCTCCAAAAAGATGCCATTCGATCCATTAAAGATGCCTATTAGTCCGATGAGAAGAGCAAGAGCTGAGAGATTCAAGGATACACTCATTGGCCTTGTTCGAAGTCATCTTGATGATATGCAGACCATTCAAGTTCAATTGAAGAGCTTTGATGATAATTTGAGCAAGAAAACACGAATCAACTACAAGTTTATCACTTTGCTTGCTATTGATTCTAGATGGCCGGATTGACATCATGGCATGAGCCCATTAGCTTTAGTTTGCTTTGTTTGGGCTTAATTATATCTTAGATTAGCTTATTTTTAAGTTTGGATGTTATTAGGGTTGGGCCTTGTTTGACTAAGTCCAAACCTTGTTTAATTATGCTTTTATTTCCTTTTCCTAGTTGGGCTCGGACTAGTTTTTCCCTAGCCCTTATGTTTGGACGAAAATTAGGATTTTATTTTAGGATTTTGGTTTACCCTATCACTATATAAGGGCACCAATACCTCTTGTAAACATAAGTTAAGTTTTCAATAAATATTTGAGGTTTATTCACCCAATTGATTATCTTACCTTCATTGTTCTAGTTTGAGCAAACTTAGGTTTATTTAATCTTGTAGAAACCTAGCAAACAATTAGGTTGTGATTGCTTAATTGTTTGTGAATCTTGTGATCTTAAGAGTTCAATTGCAGGTCCAATTGAGAGGTTAAGGCCGACGAACGAAGAAGAAGACTAGGTTAGGTTTATCGAATTCTACAAGTCTAGAAGTCTTGGTGTTTCAATTCGACTTCTGTGGCTATTCAAATGTGGGATTGAATCTAACACAACTAGATTTGTATCAGCCTTAAATAGCTATCAAAGTCGACTTGAATATCCTTCACACCTTGATGAGTAGATCAATAATCTTCCCAAAGCTTAATCTCTTCGTTCGTCGCCCTAAGTCTTCAATTCAACCTGCAATTGTTAACTTAAGATCACAAAATTCATAAACAATTAAGCTCACAAGACCTAATTGTTTGCTAGGACTCTACAAGATTGAAGAACCCTAAGTTTGCTCAAACTAGAACAATGAAGCTAAGATAATCAATTGGGTAAATAACCTCAACTTTATTTAATCAACTTAACTTAAATTTACAAGAGGGGGATGGTGCCTTTATATAGGCATCAAGTCGACATCCCTCCCCTAATCCTAAGGCCTTAAGGGCGGCAAATACATAAAGGAAGGAACAAGGAAATAGCCTACTCCTTGTTCTATTAGGAAAAGTAAATAACATAACATAATTAAGCAAGGATTGGACTTAGTCAAACAAGGCCAAACCCAATGTCATCTAAACTAATTAAATAGCTAATCTAAGATAGAATTAATGCCCATATGGCCGAATTACACAATGGAGGCATTATGGTTCATCGATTTCAAGTATGGTGCATAACTTGGAATCGATGGGAATATTCCTTTGCTTATTGTCTTCAATGCTCTTCAATTAATCTTCAATGGACTTCAACCCTTCAAGATGATGTCGAACAAGACTTGTTAAAGGATCTTTGAACTTCTTAGCCCTTGCTCTAGTCATTGGACCTAAAGGCATCTTCAAAGGATCAAATGGCATCTTTATGACATCTTCATGGTGATTTGCGATTCCATCCTCTCCTTTAAGCTTGTCCATGCTTCCTTGCAACCCTTGATCATCCCTTCCATGATCTCCATTGTGTTCTTCATGTCCATGATAAGCACTTGGCGCATCATCCCCTCTCCCTTGAAAAGGATTTGTCCTCAAATCTGCATCACTATCAAACAAGGATAAGTCCAAAACATTAAAAGGCACTTACATTGCCATATTCAATAGGAAGATCTAGCTTGTAGGCATTGTTGTTGATCCTCTCTAAGACTTGGAATGGACCATCTCCACGAGGTAAGAGATTAGACTTTCTCTTTTCAGGGGACCTCTCCTTCCTTAGATGCAACCAAACCCAATCACCAGGTTCAAAGATGATCTCTTTGCACCCTTTGTTAGCAACCTTCATGTAGTGTTGTGTTATCTTCTCAATTTGTGCTCGAACCCTAGCATGAAGATCCTTAACAAAATCGGCCTTCCTTTGTCCATCCATGTCGACTTGCACACTCAAAGGTAAACTCAACAAATCCAATGGGGTTAAAGGATTAAAGCCATACACAGTTTCAAAAGGTGAATATCCAGTAGTGCTATGTATGCTTCTATTGTATGCAAATTCAACATGAGGTAGACGATCCTCCCAAGTTTCTAAGTTCTTCTTAATCAAAGCCCTAAGTAAGATTGACAAAGTCCTATTAACTACTTCAGTTTGGCCATCGGTTTGAGGATGACAAGTAGTTGAAAATAACAACTTAGTACCTAACTTAGCCCACAAAGTTCTCCAAAAGTGACTTAAGAACTTAGGATCTCTATCACTAACAATTGTCCTAGGCATTCCATGTAGTCTAACAATCTCTTTAAAGAACAAGTTAGCTACATTAATGGCATCATCCGTTTTAGTGCATGCAAAGAAATGTGTCATCTCAGAAAACCTATCAACAACCACAAAGATAGAATCTTTACCTCTCTTAGAACAAGGTAAGCCTAACACAAAATCCATGCTAATATGAGTCCATGGTTCATGAGGAATAGCAAAGGAGTATACAATCCATGAGGCTTAGATGTAGATTTAGGTTGCAAACAAACAATGCAACTAGCAACATACTTTCCTACATTATGCCACATTGATCGGTCGTCAGCAATCATAAAAATAAATATCCCAACAATTACTAATTAAGAATAGCTAGGGCAAGTAGGGGTCGATCCCACAGAGAGATAGGTTATTATTCTTGCGGCAAGTAAAAATATTCTTGCGGCAAAATAAAATAAAGAGAATTTCAGAAGTAAAATTTGAATTAAATCTAACAAACAAGTAAAATTAACTAAGGAAGCAATCAAGAAAATTAAAGAAAACTAGTATTTAAAAAGCAGAGAATAAGTTGAGAAAAACAATTGAAGAAAACCCTCCAACATAGAATTAATATCCCTCTTGACATAAATAACATGGATCATTGATATCTAATGATTATGAAAACCTTGGATAGCCTGTTTAGATAAGATTTCCCTTTTGAGGCTTAAATTATCCCTATCATTCTTTTGGCAATCAATTTCCCTTTTGGCGCTTAAAAACTACCAAAAGAACAAAGCATTAAGTACTAGTAATTTATGAACCAAGCACAACAAGCAATTTCTCGGTCGTTGATTCTTATCTCTCTTGGAAGGAAGGATTAGTTCTCCTCTAATTGCTACAAACAATTAAATCTGAGGTGTTAATTCTAGACTTAATCTAGCTAATGTTAACTCAATTTATCAAGATAGTGTCGACTCCCATCCATCAAAACAAGCAACGTAGAATTAAAACAGAATCTAAGAAATACCCAAATTATTGTCATTTATAAGCACAAAATCTCACCATGAAATAAGTCAAGAGATCAATTAAATTCTACATTGGAGAAAAGAAAAGGATTACTCACTCATGAATTGAGTAAGCATCCACAAATAAGAACTTATCTATGGATGAAGAAGAAGAGGGGGGCGGCGACTCCTAGGGCTTTCTCCTCCAAATCTTCAAGCAAATCTACAATATTTTCTTATGGGAATAGAAAACACACAAAAACCTAGACCTAAGGTGGCTATTTATAGTGGAAAATAACCTAAAGACAACTATTAGACTTAGGATAGGACTCTAGGACGGTTTTGAGGCTGACTTGGTCTCCAAGTTGGCATAAAAGTCTTCCTAGAACCAAAGTCCTTGTGAAAGTAGGATCCTGAAATTTCCTGAAATCGCACAGCAACTTCGAAAGAAAATTCGAGCTCGAAAACGGCAGAACTAGGCTTTGGACTTCAAAGGAAAGTTGTATATCTCGGAGATAGCTTTCCAAAGGCTACTCATGGACCTAAAACGAACATCTGAGCAGAATGTTATGGCCTTTTTACCAAGAATGCGCTGAATCCTAATCCAAGTCGAGCTAGTATCGGGATTGTTGCGGAAATTGGATATTCTCTTGGACTTGTGTGGCACAAATTGGGATTTTCACTCCAATTATGAGCTTATATGGACTGAGTATCATCCCATATAAAATATCCAAAAATCCTTAACTTCTGGGCTTCTTCAGGGCTTGTCTTCAATCCTTCGCAATTAAAACTCCAAATCACAATTCTTGCTCCTTGAAATAATTCTTCAATGATCTTCAAGTCTTCAAATTATCTTCAATAAGTCTTCAAATACGAACTCCGAATCTCCAAATCTATACTCAAAAGTACTTTGCTAATATCTGTGTAAAAAGTCATCAAAATTGCTCCAAAAGTAGTGAAAATAAGCAAATTCTCAATTCTACATCTCATAAAGACTAAAAACACAAATATCTCAAAATAAGGCAAATTAGAGCATAAATAGACCCAAAAACATAGTAAAATAGCCATAAAAATAGGGTTGTTTTTGGCTCGATTCCTTCACAAGCACAATGCGCAAAGAGCAAGAAGGCACACACAATCTAGATTCTTTAAACAAAAATCCATCATGTCTTATAGTACTTTCCAAATCCAGAATTTTCACATGCTTTAAAGATTTCACCAAAGTAAACATCGCTAGCATACAATTCCTTAATTAACTCAAATCCAAGAAACTTAGAATCAAGCATGGAAAGTAAGACATACCTCCTTGATAAAGCATCAACTACAACATTCTCCTTACCCTTTTTATATCGCACAACATAAGGAAAAGACTCAATGAACTCAATCCACTTAGCATGCCTCTTATTCAACTTTTGTTGGCCCTTCAAGTACTTCAAACTCTCATGATCCGTGTGAATCAAAAATTCTTTAGGCCAAAGGTAGTGTTGCCACGTTTGTAATGCTCTCACAAGAGCATACAACTCTTTATCATAAGTTGGATAATTCAATGCAGCCCCATTCAATTTCTCATTAAAATAGGCTACGAGCTTCCCACCTTGCATTAAAACAGCTCCAATTCCATCCCTTGATGCATCACATTCAATCTCAAAAGTATTGTTAAATTTAGGCAAAACAAGCTAAGGAGCATTAGTTAGTTTTTCCTTCAAGGTCTCAAATGCTTCTTGTTGTTCTTTTCCCACTTGAATGGTGCATTCTTCTTATTCACACTAGTAATAGGTGCTTCCAAGGTGCTAAAGTCCTTAACAAACCTCCTATAGAATCTGACTAAGCCATGGAAAGATCTCACTTGACCAACGTTGGTGGGAATTAGCCAATCTTCGATGCTTTTGATCTTCTCCTCATCAACTTCTATACCTTGCGCAGAGACAACAAAACCAAGAAAAACAAGTTTGTTTGTGCAAAAGGTGCACTTCTTAAGCTTAGTATACAACTTCTCAACCCTAAGTACCTCTAACACACAACGCAAGTGCTCAATATGATCCTCTAGGTTTCGGCTATCTACAAGTATATCATCAAAATAAATAACAACAAACTTGCCAATATAAGCTCTCAAAACATGATTCATTAGCCTCATGAAAGTACTAGGTGCATTAGTCAATCCAAAAGGCATAACTAACCATTCATACAACCCTAGATTAGTTTTAAAGGCAGTTTTCCATTCATCACCCTATTTCATGCGAATTTGATGATATCCACTCTTAAGATCAATCTTTGAAAATAAACAAGAACCATGCAATTCATGAAGCATATCATCTAATCTAGGAATAGGGTGACGATACTTTACCGTTCTGTTGTTCATTGCCCTACAATCAACACACATTCTCCAAGTTCCATCTTTCTTAGGAACAAGCAAAACAGGAACTGCACATGGAGAAAGACTCTCTCGCACATACCCCTTTTGAAGTAGCTCTCCAACTTGTTTCTCCAATTCCTTTGTTTCTTCAGGATTTGTCCTATAAGCTGGCTTATTTGGAATTTACGCCCCAGGGAAGAAGTCAATTTAATGTTCAATCCCTCTAATTGGTGGTAATCCACTAGGAATTTCCTCAGGAAACAAATCTGCATATTCACTCAAAAGAGAAACAATGTTGCTTGGAAGTTCTCTTTCCAAGTTGTTAGTAGCAACAAGTGTATTTTTAAGCAAAAGCAAGATCAAAACAGAATTATCATTCATAGCACTCTTAGGCTCACTCTTTGTAGCTAACATACACTCCTTAACAACTTTCTTAGAGCTAGCTTTCTTATCAATCAAAACAGCCATATTCTCATCGCAATTGACATTAGAATTAGCATGTTCTGCCTTTTATTTAGCCCTATATTCAAATTCCATTCTAGCAAATTGCTCTTTCAATTTCAATTGATCCTTTAAAGCTTCTTGAGGTGATAAAGGAACTAAAGTGATAGAATACTTACTACACATAAAGGAGTACTTATTTGTCTCACCATCATGATGCACCTTATTGTCAAATTGCCATGGTCGACCAAGTAGAACATGACATGCTTGCATTGGTAGATATCACACAGCACATCTCCTTTGTACCTGCCCAAAGAAAGAGAAACTAAAACTTGTTTGTTAACCTTAATCTCCTCCATATCGTTGAACCAACCTAAACTATAGGGTTTAGGGTGTTTAATAGTGGGCAAAGACAACTCCTTTACTAGGTACACACTAGCTATGTTTGTGCAACTCCCTCCATCAATTATCACACTACTAGGCTTCCACACGCATGCATTCTAGTATGGAACAAATTTTCTCTTTGGCTTTGCACATCTTCCTTAACATAAGCACTTAAAGCTCTCCTGGCAACCAAACTCCTTAGTGCAGGAGTCTCATCTTCATCATCACTCTCATTAGGCGCATACTCTTCCCCTTCATCATCTCCATCACCACTTGGAGTTTTCTCATCTTTCTTAATTGGAGTTTTCCATGAGCTTGATGATGATGCAAAGCTCTTCTTAGCACCATTCCTTTTGACTTGACTCTCGGCTTTCAAAGCATGTTACAACATCTCCTCTACATCATAGTGTTGATGCATCTCCACAATGTCATGAATTTCCCTATTTAAACCCGCCAAAAACCTAGCCATGGTGGCTTGTGGAGCTTCATCAACCTCGGCCCTTGGCATCATCAATATCATCTCCGAATAGTACTTATCAACACACTTTGATCCTTGCCTCAAAGATTGCAAGCTTCGGTAAAGAAAATTGATATAAAAGCTTGGCACAAATCTCTTTCGCATGACACTCTTCAAATCCACCCAAGTATCAATAAGTCGCTCCAAATTCCTCCTCCTTGTTTGCACCAATTGATTCCACCAATTTGAAACATTGTCCACAACCTCAAGGAAGGCAATTTGTACCTTCTTAGGTTCAGCAAAAGGATGATAGTCAAAGTACATGTCCAATTTTGACTCCCACTCCAAGTAATCCGAAGGTGACCCTCTCCCATTGAATTTAGGGATCTTATACTTGATGTTGTCCTTAGGCTCATCTCTTTCAATCCCCCTCCTAGGCTGCAAGTTTTCATTGTAAGCTTAACCTCCAAGCTCTTGTTGCCTCAACCTCTCCATAGGATCCAATCTAGGAACAACTTGTTTTGGTGGTGGAGGTTGAGCTCTTTCATTGTTGTTTGTGGCATTAGCTCCTTGTTGAGGAGGTTGATTTCGAGTTTTATAGCATCCGATCTAATAGACAAGGTGCCAAGTTGTTGAAGCATTTGTTGTAACATGGCAGCCGTGTGCACTTCTGGATTTTGCTCTTCTTGTCTATCTCCCATGGTACCTACACAAGAACAAAGATTAGCATCAAAAATTCCTCTCAAGTGTGTGTGTGTGTGTGTATACCTTTGTGCCCTCGTGTTTGCACTCAACCTACGGATTGGCGGTCCACTACTCTCTTAATGATCTCACAAGATTATACCTTTTACTAGCTTCAATAGGTCTAATAAGAGCAACTCATTAGAAACTCCTTTCTTCTTGTGACCTACTTGAGGAACAAACAATTAGTAGCAAAATTTTGTGAGTCAAGGCAAAGTGATCTCAATCCAAACCAAACCACCTATGCAGGTTTCTTACGTCGATTTCCTTCTCCAAACTTGCTGCACGAAAACTCAATCAAACAACACAAATCAACCAAATCGATTAGTTAAAAACCCTAGTACCACTTAGATCCAATTTTGTACCACTTGTCTCCAATAGGGTTTTAACCTGAAATTCTTCAAATTAAACCTTAATTCACAGCAAAAGCAACCCAAGATACTCAATCAAACACTCAATTAGGGTTAATTGCAACAAATTGAATCATTTGCACAATACAAACCCTAATCCCCAAATTCCCAAAACAAAACCCTAGAATCTGCAAAAAGTCGATAACACCAGAGATATTTTTGATTTTTTTCAGTATTTGTCCCAAAAAGATCACACTAAAAGAAGTCTAAATCTCAAATTTCAAAGCTTTCCGACTTCAAACGAACCTAGAACAAAATTCACAAGTTTCTAGTCGAAAATTTTTTTTGTTTTTGATTTTTTTGATATTTTTCAATATAACTATTAGTTATAAGAACTCTAAATCTGAAATTTCAAAGAAAACGGAGTTAAGATGAATCTGCTATGATTTTTCAAAGTTTCTGATTTTTTTTTTCAAGCTATGGTGCAATATGAACTAGATGAACTTTGATGGACAAAAACTTGATGAATGATGAATAGAAGGATAGATTTACCGTTTGAAGATGACAACCTATGCTCTGATTACCAATTGATACGAACCTAGTTGCTTTATATTCAAATCTACCCTTGAATAGCTATCAAAGTCGACTTGAATATCCTCCACACCTTGATGAGTAGATCAATAATCTTCCCAAAGCTTAATCTCTTCGTTCGTCGCCCTAAGTCTTCAATTTGACCTGCAATTGTTAACTTAAGATCACAAAATTCACTAACAATTAAGCTCACAAGACCTAATTGTTTGCTAGGACTATACAAGATTGAAGAACCCTAAGTTTGCTCAAACTAGAACAATGAAGCAAAGATAATCAATTGGGTGAATAACCTCAACTTTATTTAATCAACTTAACTTAACTTTACAAGAGGGGGATGGTGCTTTTATATAGGCATCAAGTCGACATCCCTCCCCTAATCCTAAAGCCTTAAGGGCGGCAATACATAAAGGAAGGAACAAGGAAATAGCCTACTCCTTGTTCTATTAGGAAAAGTAAATAACATAACATAATATTAAGCAAGGATTGGACTTAGTCAAACAAGGCCCAACCCAATGTCATCTAAACTAATTAAATAGCTAATCTAAGATAGAATTAAGGGCCATATGACCGAGTTACACAATGGAAGCATTATGGTTCATCGATTCCAAGTATGGTGCATAACTTGGAATCGATGGGAATATTCCTTTGCTTATTGTCTTCAATGCTCTTCAATTCATCTTCAATGGACTTCAACCCTTCAAGATGATGTTGAACAAGACTTGTTAAAGCATCTTTGAACTTCTTAGCCCTTGCTCTAGTCATCGGACCTAAAGGCATGTTCAAAGGATCAAATGGCATCTTTATGGCATCTTCATGGTGATTTGCGATTCCATCCTCTCCTTTAAGCTTGTCCACGCTTCCTTGCAACCCTTGATCATCCCTTCCATGATCTCCATTGTTTAGCCCGAATGGCATTACAACCCACTCATAAGTCCCTAAAGAACCTGGACATCTAAATGCAGTTTTTGAAATATCTTCTTCAGCTACGAATATCTGATTATACCCAGAGTATCCATATGAAAATGACATAACTCCATTCCAAACAGCAGAATCAATTAACATATCTGCTATTGGCATAGGATATTCATCTTTAGGTGAAACATTGTTTAAGTTTCTGAAATCAATGCACACTCTAAGTTTTCCATTTTTCTTCATTACTCGGACTATATTAGATAGCCATTCAACATATCTAGCAGGCCTAATGGTCCCAGCTTTCAACAACCTTTCTATTTCTTCTTTTATTTTAGGGTAAATATCATGTGCTACTCTTCTAGCAGGTTGTTTGTGAGGGTTCACATTAACCTTAATAGGTAACCTGTGTTCCACTAGGTCCCTACTTAGTCCAGGCATATCAATATAATCCCAGGCAAAGCAATCTTTAAATTTAATTAACAAATTTACTAACTGCTTTTGTTGAAGTTCTGATAAGAATGAACTTACATAGGTAGGTTTTGATTCACCATAATCTGCCCCCAAGTTCACTTCTATCAAAGGATCTTGTAATGTAACTTGTACTTCCTCCTTTTCTCTTTCTTCTGACAAGGAAACTTGACTATCTACAATGCAAACTGACTTTGCATTTTCTTCATCTTCAGCTTGGAACAAACTTATTTCAATTGAATAAGCCTGAACTTTCTTCAGAGTCTCTTTTATCACAAATGAAATATCTCTATTCATCATCAACAATCTCTTCTATAACTACTGATGAAGTTCTCACCGAGTCTAATATAGCTTCCACGGATAACTTTCTCCATTCTTTGTTGTCAATCAATGAAGTAGCCTTTGGTGCTTCACCATTCAGGCCTTCTTCAATTCTCAGAGGGCCATATTTGTTGGAGTAAAGTTGAGCATCCAAACAACCAGCACTTACTAAAAATGGCATAATAATTTCAATTTCTCCATTCTCTTTCCACAATAAAACTATCTGATGTAATGATGATGGAATCGCACTATTAGAATGAATCCAATCTCTACCTAATAATGCATTATAAGTAGTTCAAGAACTGATAACAAAGAAAGCAATAACTGAACTTACCTCTCCAACTTGCAAGTTTACTGGTAAGATACCTTTAGCCCTTGTAGCACCACCATCAAATCCATAAATGACTATGTCTGAAGGCAGCAGTTCTGTACTTTCAGCTTTCAACTTTGACAGCATCCTATGAGGAATCACATTTACAGCAGCTCCATTATCCACCAAAATTTTCTTCACAGGGAGTCCATTCATTACAGTAGAAATATATAGTGGTCTCAGATGTTGAGTAAGTTCAGTTGGTGGCTTAACAAAAGACACTTTCCACTATGATCTGATTTGGATGACTTGAGTCATCACTTGAATTATCTAATTCTTCTTCAACAACATTTGCTTCTGGAATCCAATCTTCTTCATCTTCTAAATTCAAAGATGCCATTGGCTCTATCAATACTTCTTCTGTCTCATTTACTTAATCTAAGGAATCATGCTTCCCATAAGCCAAAAATGCATTAGGCAGAACATAATTAACTGACACCTTATCAGGTAAATCAGAACTTCCTTGATGTGATGATTCTCCATCAGATTCTTCTTTCTTTCTATCAAACCTGGGGTTTTTGCCTTCTGTTCCTCCACTAACTTTCTCTTCCATTTGAACTGCATTTACTTGCATTTCATCATCATTAGGTTCTGCATTTGGAACTACATAAGTTCTATCTGTCAAACCCCAATCTTTAACCATCTGCATATAATTTTTCTTAGCTATTTGATTAAACTTTTGCCATTTCCTTCTCTAAGTTCTAGGCATGTCCCTATATGGAGGAAGTCCCATCTCCTAAGAATCAACATATAACTTGCTGTCGAAACGTTTGGGTCCGGGGGACCCTGCCGAAATGACTTTGGAAAGAGGAGACGCCACTAATCTTTTTTGCCTAGGTGTGATTAGCCACCTACAATTATTAGGCCTAATGGACCATGCTTGACGACGGACACACTAAGTCTAATACTACGGTCTACGAACCAAAACCTAAGTCCGGGAGTCGGTTACGTGTGGGGAAGGATTAGCACCCCACAACGCCTGTCAAACGACGGTACCTCTAGTCTAAACTAAATCTAATGGGTTTAATATTAAAGATTGCTTTTATCTTAATTATTATCAAAAAAGGGTTATAAAAGAAAATAAAATCACTTTTTAAAACAAATGTCGGGAATTTGAAGAATATGATCGAACGATCGTTGATCAATTCTGTTTTCGACTCTCTTTCACTGTTTGTTCTCATGTTGATCTTTTTCTCTTCGAAAAAGAATTTTGAAAATGCTGTGACAAAACCTTTTATTTTTGTTTTTCAAGTCTTTTATTTTGTTTTGAAAACCTACATTTTAGTCTTCCTAAAAATGGTGAGAAAATCTTCTTTTCTTATTGATTTGGAAAACTTTTTCCATTTTTTATTGATCTACTAATCCTGAAACTAAGTCTGCTTTAAATTGTAAAACCTCTGCTTAAGTCTTAAAAACTCTTGATTATCGATTTTTAATTTCTTTTGAAAATTGATTAAGAGAACATGATTTTTTTGAAAACATTTTTTTGAAAAAAACACTTTTTATTGCATCTTTTAATTTTCTAATTTTTTCTTTTTTTTTTTTGAATTTTCCTTGATTTTCTCTTGACTTCTACTTAATACATGAATGCAAATGATGAATGCAAAATCCGGTTTTTATTAAGTTGATTCGCGTAACCCGTGCTATTAAAAGCTCTTCCCGGGATATATGCTCGGAACCCCGACGCATCCCGAGAAGAACCGTCTCATCCTCGGAGACATTCAGTGGCCCCGAATACTCGACCACACACTGAATGCCCCTTCTTCGGAGAGGTTACGGTTGTCAACTAAATTAATGTGGCATGAAATGCAAGCAATTGTAATTAACTAAAAATAAACGTGAAATGCATGTGATTACTTTCTGCTTTACTTATCTACTAAATTACTAAATTATTACATATCTCAAATGAAAATAAAAAAATTGAAAGCTAAGGGCCAACTGGACAATTCTTGGGACTTCTACACACTATAGAAAACAGTTAGCGAATTTCAGGGAGCAAAGGACACAAATGAAAACCAATAACGAAAATCAAACTCCTAATTACACAATCTTAACGTAAGTTTCTAAAACAAAGAACCAAATCAAACGAGACTAATATAAGAAATTTAAATCTACTTTTTAATTAACTCAAACCTAAAAAGAATTTAACTCTTAACCAAAGCTTTAACTTTAAGTTAATATTAATCCAAGTAAATTCATCGATCCCTCTCCTAAATTAATTTCAATTTAAAAGATCAAATCTTTAATTCAAAGCTATGATTTTTAAATTAAAGCTAGCTCAAAAATAGCTTAATACCCATGTTTCAAAGCTAACTTTAGTTTGAAAATTCAAGTTTTGAATCAAAGTTTTGATTTTTCCAATTGAAATAAACTTAAAATGGGATCAAGGAACCATCTTGAAGTAATATGAACCTAAAAAAAACAAACATTTTGACCAAAGACTTCAATTTCAATTTAAGAATAACACCACAAATATATATACTATATATTATTTTTAACTACCATGGAAATTACTAAAAGGCCAAATTAAGGATTAATGCGGTGCCACCTTTTGGCCATTTTTGGTCTTTTCTCACTTTTCGGATGACTAAAAAGCCCCTACATGAGTTTCCCTCATTCCTTTTCCTTCTACCTTTTTTGTAATTACACATTTCCCTTTCTTAATTGTTTTTAATTAATGTTTAAGGCTTTTAATTAATTGCTTCTAAACCCTAAACCCTTAATTACTTTTAATTAATGTTTCTCTCGTTGTTTTCTTTTTTCCTCTCACCAACTCAGTTGCTACTTCCTTTCAACTCCTCGGTGCTGATCAATCTTCAGGTTTGCCAAAAATCAAACCTTTCCATCACTCCCCTCTGTTTTCACCTTCATATATCTTTCCTCTTTCTTCTCTGTCTCCATCCCTTCAACATGGACCGTTCAATATTTTTCCCCTTCTGAATTAAAACCACCCTTTGTTTAATGTGAGTATTATTACCCAATTAACAGCATATTTTATTACCTCTTTGCACTTCCTATCACTTACAAATAAAAACATGTTCTTGACCTTCTTAATTTTGCAAGTCTAAAAAGTTAGCTTACAAAGATTTATGCTAGAGACATAATTAAAACTAATCCATTTAAATTGCATTTTTACTGCAACCTTATATAATTCAATAATTAATTAATCAAGCACCACTCTAGAACTAAAAATGTTCTTGGCCCTTATATAATTGATTATATTAATATCATTTATTCAATCAGTTAATCAAGCACCACTCTAAAATAAAGAACGCTCGTAGTGCCAGCGCGGGCTAATATAACTTGTATTCATTAAATTAACCTTGACTATGCAAATTTTAACCTAAAGGTTTGATATTTAAGTTGATTCAACATAAAAACCTAAGCTTTAGCATTTTATCAACCAATTTTAATTTAAAGACTTCACCTTTAAACCAAATACATCCACAATTCGTTGATTTACAAGTCAAAATTAGCAAACATATCAAAGGAGACTATCCATCTCAACCTTTGAGCTAAAGAATTAAATCTTAAACTATCCATGACCAAGGCTTGAACTTAATCTCTAAATCTTAAACTATAACATGGTTACTTAACCAATTATTCAAGATTTCAACTTGGAAAAAACTATGACTTTTACTTAAATCTAACATGGAAAAGGGCTATTCAAGGTTAAGATAACTTCAAATCTAGCATCTTATCACAACAAATTAACAAATAGGCCTCCAATTGAAAAGATCTACCATAATCAAGTATTAAATTGAAACAAGTCAACATGAACATGCCTCAAACCGCAGCAAAATAAAGTAATAAGGAGCAAATTAAAAGAAATTGAAGGAGGGGCTTACAAAAATGGTGCGTTTGGTCCTGGATCTCCCCTTTAATCCCGCTCCTCTTCTTCTTCTTCCTATTTCACCTCTCCCCTCTTCAACCCGCACAAACCCTAACTCTACAAACCCAGATCCCTTCTATATCCCTCTGAAACATTTTTCTTTTCACTAAAATAATGATAGGTTCGAAATCCCCACACCCCGAAACCTAAAAGCCCTCAAACAATTATCAAGAAAGAAGCAAGATTCGGGCGACTAAGGTCAAGAACAGAGTGCGATCAACATTGAGCAAGAGTGTTGCTCTATTTAGGCGTTCATCGTCTTATCTCTATCGTTCCCCTTTTTTTTTAAAATTTCAGAAGAATTAGAGAGAGAGAAATTGCCAAAACGCTAGATTTCCTACCCCGTTTCTCTCATTTCTTTTTCCCGTACTTTTGAAGACAGAGAAAAGAGCTATTTAAAGGTCCCTTTCCCTTTTTCTTTACCATAAGATCCCCCCTCAATCGTTATCAACGATTCCTTTTGTTCCATTTTTTTCCTAATTTTTGTTATTTTCTTTCAATTAATTCCTTCCCTTCGGTAGCAGGTGGGATCTTCCGGCTTTCAAGGGATGAGGACGGAGCCTGTGGTGAGTCATGCGCCTAAGGCTTATCATGGAGGGAATGAAGCGCCAAGGACTTATCATGGACTTGAAGATGGCTATGGAGAGCAAGGAAAGGATGTGCAAGGGCTGCAAGGAAGCATGTAGATGCATGAAGATCATAGAGATATCGTTGAGCATGTTCCAAGCACCAAAAAGATGTTATTCGATCCATTGAAGATGCCTAATGGTTCAACGACAAGATCACGAGCTAAGAAGTTCAAGGATGCACTATTGGGCCTTGTTCGAAGTCATCTTGATGATATGAAGACCATTCAAGTTCAATTGAAGCGCTTTGATGATGATTTGAGCGAGAAAACACCAATCCATTACAAGTTCATCAATTTGCTTGCTATTGATTCTAGATGGCCGGATTGACATCATGGCATTAGCCCATTAGTCTTAGTTTGCTTTGTTTGGGCTTAATTCTATCTTAAATTAGTTTATTTTTATGTTTGGATGTTATTTGGGTTGTGCCTTGTTTGACTAAGTCCAATCCTTAGCTATTTTTCTATTGGTTGTATTTTTGGATAGTTTCTAGAAGGTTCTTTTGTGTAGCCTTTATAGTTGGACGAATATTAGGGTTTTAGAGTAGGTTATACGTTATCTTTGTGCCTATATAAGGCCACCAATAGCTCTTGTAAACACAAGTTGAGTTGATTAATAAAGTTGAAGATTATTTTCCCAAATTGATTATCTTAGCTTCATTGTTCTAGTTTGAGCAAACTTAGGGTACTTCAATCTTGTAGAGTCCTAGCAAACAATTAGGTTGTGATTGCTTAATTGTTTGTGAATCTTGTGATCTTAGGTGTTCAATTGCAGGTCTAATTGGAGACTTAGGGCCGACGAGAGAAGAAGTAAGCTTTGTGAAGATCATCGATTTACTCATCTAGAAGAGTTGGTGTTTCAAGTTGATTTTGGTGCCTATTCAAATGGTATATTTGAATCTAACACAAGTAGATTCGTATCAGTGAGCTGTCAAGGTAATTTCTTTTCAATTTCTGGCGATAACTCTTTTTCCACCTTCAATTTTCCTCTTCTTCCGCTAACGATCCTTTTTATCTCTTTGTACAGCTCAAATTTGGGATAAGAGAGAGGGCAGACCTGCTGAGTCACCATGGTCAATGGTCCAAAGGAATCAGGTAATTTCCGTTATTGGTGGTTTTTACTAATTCACAGAATTGAAGAATTGTGACTGTTTTATCCTCTGGTGAAGTCGGTTAGAGAAGTTAAGGAAATTGCAATTTGCTGAGGTGTATTGAACTGAAAAACCAATTTGACAACTAGGACAGAGGGAATTGGGCGGGCGGACAATGAGCTATTTCCCAGGTATACTACACTTTCCCTAACTAACTGGAATCTTGGCTTCCTTTGATGATTGTTTAGCTAGAATTGATGGTTGCTGTATTACTCTGGGTGAACTTGAATGCCCTGTTGTGACTTGAATGCACTGCACATTGTGATTCATTGTTGCTGCGTGTTGATTACTTTCTTTGCAATTGCTCCCTAAAATTTGTTCATTTTGATGAGCACTTTTGAAACCCTGATTGAATTCCATTCTTTGTGAAGCTAATGAATCTGTCTTCTTGGTCTCCTTGCCTAGTTTGCTCATTTTGTTCTATTGCCCTTCACTTGCCCTTTTGCTTAACTTGCTACTTGTGTATGTCCTTGTATTCTCCACTGCATGACTGCTCTGAATTATAGCAATTGTATAGCATTAACCATGTTGATATTAGCTCACTTTGCATGATAACCTTTGCCATTGTTCTTGATTCATTCATTTTTCTCTAGCTTGTAAATGCCCTGCTTGTGCTTTTGGCAATGCTTGTGAATAATTGTGATCTTTCTTTTATGAACCTCTTGCTGGTTTGATTTCATTGTCACCCCTGTTATTGCCAAAGCATGCATTTGATCCTCCTCGACTTGATAACTTGAAACCTGACGTTGCTGCATGCATTCACTCCTTGTGGCTTTGATGGGATGATGAGGTCTTGAATTCATCTCGACTCTCTTAATCCTTAAAGCCAATAAATAAATATTTCCCCAGGCTTATGTTGTTCCATTTGTGCATGTTTGCTGCAATGCGTTGTGTGGCTCTTCATTGTTTTGTGCTTTCCATTCCTTGCTACTTTCCTCAATGTTTTGTGCAGGGTTTGATGGTTCAACTAATGTCTGATCTTATGCCAAACCATATGCCATTGACTTGTTGTTTTTTTATTCGAGTGCCTACTTGACACATTCATCAATTAATGGTGTTTGTGTCCTAAGCCTGGGGTATATTTCATTTCTGCACCCTGCATCCATTTGCCTCTTTTCCACTTGTTTGCAAGTAAAATCCATCCAACGCGTTGCTGAGTTGCCATGAAGCAAGGGGACAAACGAATGATGGTGCAATTGTGTTGACATTGGTAGTCATCTTGAAGGAGAATCTTGTAATTACAAGTATAAAGGACTGGGAGCTAGGAAGGAAAATCATCTTTAAGAAATCTCCAGCCATCTTCAATCTGCCATTTTTGTATTTTCAATGGAAGAACCTCTTTTGGTATTTTGTAAAATGTATGAGCTAAAACTTTGAAGAAATGAGATGTAATCAAATAAATGAACAAACACTCTTTTTTTATGATATTTTCTTCAATTTTCCCATTTTTGGTACCTTTTGAATGCAATTAAAGGTAAAGTGTTATTAACAAATTAACTCCTAATATTATGCTAATGAATTTTGCTAAATGCCAACGTGAATTAGAATATAACCTAAACAAGTCTAAATGCAAAAATCCATTAGGGGTTTACCTAAATGCTTCTTGAAAATTCAATTAAATGAACTATGCAATGAAATAGTCCACTCAATTTAACATGAACCAAATAGCAAGATGATTTCCTATTAAGATGAACGGCTAAAATACTAAAATAAAAATACTAATTTAAATTATACAAAATTAACATGGAAAATATTTTTGAGTTTTTTGAATGCACATGATGACTAATGCAAATTGAATAAAGGATTATTAAATAAACTATTTTATCAAAATGCCAACCATGAACTAATAAAATGACTAAAATACCCCCTAAATACACAAATGACCAAAATGCCCCTGGATGTAAAAATGACCGAAATGCCCCTGGATGACCCTAATGCTAATTCGACCAAAATTGAAGGATATAGGACAAAAACGGGTGTCTACACTTTGAAAACCATCGATCTGCAGGAGTATCAGGTGGTTGTTTGAAAATTTTCTTCTCTCTATTCTGTGAAGAATTAACCCTTTCCCACACATTTCGACTAGGTAAAGGCTGTTTTGATAAAATTCTCCTCACAACAGGCTCTCCTACTTCTACAACTTGCCTTTGGCTGTTCTGCACCATTCTGACTTGTTCTTGTTGAACAAAATGAGGAAACATAACTTTCCCTTCCAAAACTCTTTCCAAGAGGAAATTCACCCCTAAAATCTCTTCCAGGGTAATTGCTTCCCACATGAATACTTTGAACCGATCTTGGGTAAGGTCTAAGATACCTTTCCCAAGGAATTTGTCCTCTATCTGGCACAAACTCATGTTCAAAGTCATTAGGAAATCTTCTTCTATTATGAACTGGAACTCTCTTCTCTCCATTTTTAAGCTCTTCCTCTCTCATAATATCAGCAAAAGACCTCTGTTGTGGTTGTCCTTGCATTTGCTTAATCTCTGATTCTCTCGAGTTCAATCTTTGCTCATTCTTTGGAACAATCATAGCATCTACACACTTACTCAAAATCTCCAATAGTTTCCTTTTCTCTCCATTAGAACATCCTGAACTCACATTCTCTTGGGATTGTGATTTTTCCAACTCAGATATCATAGGAGTTAATGTGCTAATAGTTACACTAGGAGGAAAAGGATTCTAATCAACCAACATAGCCTTATCTCCATTAGGAAACTTTATCTTTCTAGCCTCAATCGCATCCTGTAAAGAATGTTGCAAAGATAAACAATTATTAGTCGAATGTGACCAATTGTTGTGCCATTTGCAATATCTTTTATCTTTTATTTCAGATTCTGCTGGGATTTTATGATTATCTTTTAGGCTAATTTTTTTATCTTTTAACAATACATCAAAGATTTGCTCAGTTTTTTGTAATGTCAAAAGAAAACTGCCTATTGACTTTATCAAAATTTCCAATTAGTTTTTTAACATTTTCATTCTGAGATGCTTTCTTCAATGCTGTACAAACATGAGGTTTACTCAGGTTGCTCTAGGCACTCTTCTTTTACCATCATCCTCTTCAAACATTTACATCAACATCATCATCATCATCAAAATAATAGCCTACACCTACATTGACTTCATTTTGAGCATAATAAGTTGCTCTAAGCACTCTTTTTTTACCATCATCCTCTTCTAAAAGTCTCTCATACTTAGAGACACATGATGCCATTTGAACCAAATCTACCAATTCCCTATCTTCAAACTTCTTTCTAAGTTCAAGGACTAGGCCACTTCTAGCTATACTAATATGCTCTCTTTCTGGCAATTGCACCAGAAGTCTAGACTTGACTTCTCTATAGCGAGCAATGAAGTCTTCCACTTTTTCATTTGGTTTCTATTTTACTTTGGCTAAATCTGCCATAGTCATTTCAGGTTTTGTTCTATAAAACTGAGCATGAAATGCAGTTTCCATTTGATGTCAATTAAGGATAGAATTTGCTGGTAAATTAATAAACCAATTAAATGCAGCACCAGTGAGAGTATTACTAAACATTCTGAGTTTGACATAATCACTCACATCTCCACATCTAATACTAACTCTTCCAATATGTTCCAGTGTAGATTGACCACCTTCACCAGAAAATACTGAAAAATCAGGAACTTTATATCCCCTTGAAAATGGATTGCATTGATCAATCAAATCCGGATATGGTTTCCTGTATACTGGTCATTGTCCACCCCTTCCTACAGGCACTAACTGCTCTTGTAGGATCCTTAGGACCTGATCTCTCAATAAATTTTGAGATCATTATCTCTTCTAACAGGATTTTGAACCTGGTCATGATTACCACATAGATTAACATCAGTTCTAGGTTGAGTTTGCCCCCAAGCCTCTGCAACATTTTTATTCTGACCACCTTGGCCATTTACTGGAATTCTAGGATTTTCATAAACTTCCTTAACTGGTTTGACTCGATTTGGAGTAAGTCTATCCGTTTGAGGAAAAACATTATGATCTGGACTAATTCTTCCAGATCTTCCACTAACATTTTCCATAACATTGCCTATCATTGGATTCGAGCAAGCACCAAATTCTCTCATGATTATTCTAGGAGGAGGTTTAATGTTACTCACTCTAGTCACATTATTTTGTGAACTTCCATTGACAGAATTTGATACCCTAAGACCTTCTGGTATAGTACCAGCATTCAAAGTAGTCATAGATATAACATGCTTGGACAAATTATTAATTGCATCAGTTAAGATAGCGTGATTATGTCCATTCTGTTCTATCATTGTATTTTGTGATTGCAAAAGCAAACTCACCTGTTCTGCATTCTTATCAGTATTCATCTATGTTTTCTGCACTTGCGAGATTAATTCCATCATCGCCTTTGTCAACATAGCAGGAGTTACTCCCTCATCAGAAGTTGATCTCTCACCAATTCTGATAGTTTCTTTTACATTTACATTTACATTTACATTTACATTAGAGATTGAATTATCTTCTTCTTCATTGTTACTATTCCTAGTTTTTGGAGGCATGATTTGCACAAACTTCCCTAGTGTCCCACTGCGTGTGCCAATTTGTTTGATCGGTTAGAATTAAGGGTTCTCACCCTTGTTTCTTATATGCAAGGGTGGGGAGTTTCAATCAATATGCAAGATTATAAGGTTCTCTTGAAACAAGAAATTTATATTAAGGACACTAGAAAATACAAGGAAATGAGATTCAAAAATCTCGGATTGCTTGGATACAAGTGATCAAAGGAAATGCTAAGTTACAGAACTACTCCTAAATTACAAGGTTACACTAATTCTAAGGGTTACTTCTACAAATCTAGCCAACTGTGATGATAATTTGACTTCTTGTCATTGATAAATTTGCCAACCTTTTCTTCATAAGAAGACTCTTATTTATAGTATTCACATTAGTAGTTAATTAACCACTCATCCGAATTTAATTAGACATGTGGATTGCATTTAACTTGTCCATATTTTAAGTGAAAATAACCAGTCACTATTTCACTTAATTAACCGATATTAACTACCATTAACCATCTTAATTAATTCTTCTAAGCTTAAACACTCTTTAGGCCCAAAAATAATTACCCCAAGCCCAAGTATTTTCTTGTCTTAGTCCTCTTAAGCCCAAAATTATTAGGCCCGGTCCTACTAATTATTTTGCAATCCATCAACTATCTACCATTATTTTATTGAATTCTCTACTGAGTGATAGATACGAGTAATATAAAAAGTTTGATAGAGAGAGAGAATCATGCACAATTCAATACTAATTTGAATAAATGCTCAATTGCAGGAGGAATAAGTTAACCGAATTTCTGTAAGTAAAATCATGGAGGAAAAGTAGAAAATTTAAGCATTTACGAATGTTGAGTATACCCAGTTGCCTAGTTGAAAGGCTCAAAAGAGTCAAGCCCAGGACGCATAAAGACAAGGCCCTATGGGCTGCCATGGGCCGGACGGCCAAAGAGAGCCCAACAAGGCTAAGGCCCATCCAACAGGTCTCACGAATTCCATTGCCACACGCTTCGGGTCTAAAGCGGATAAACACACGGATCCACGACCCGGCCGCGCACACGTGTGAAGGTAACTGAGCTATGCCCTCTATAAATATCCTAGTATTGCCCCATTTGGAGGTATGACTTTTACGACCTACTACTTTATTACTCTGATCTCTGAATATTCCTTACCTAAGAGGGTAACTGACTTAAGCATCGGAGTGCTAACGCAGGGCATCCCCCTGCCACTCAGGTGTTTGCTGTCTTGCAGACTACTATCTGATTGAGCTCAAATTATGCATATTTTTATGGCTATTTTTCTATACTTTTTACCACTTTTATGTGCATTTTTACCTTATTTTCTAAGTATTTGTGTTTTTAGTCTTTATGAGAAGTGAAATTGAGAATTTGCTTATTTTCACTACTTTTGGAGCTATTTTGATGACTTTTTACGCAGATATTAGCAAAGTGATTTTTAGTATAGATTTGGAGATGCAAAGTTCGTGTTTGAAGATTTCTTGAAGATCATTGAAGAATTATTTCAAGAAGCAAGAATTGAAGATTGGAGCTTAAATTGCAAAGGATTGAAGCCAAACCCAGAAGAAGCCCTGAAGTTGAAGAATTTTTGGATTATTTATATGGGAATATACTCAGCCCATATAGACCTATAATTGGAGTTAAAATCCCAATTTGTAGGCCTAATATCCAAAAGAATATCCAAATCCCGCAGATTTCTGATATAAGCCCGGTTTCAGCGCAGTTTTCGTAGAAAAGCCATAACTTTCTGCTCAGATGTCCGTTTTAAGCCCATGAGTAGCCGTTGGAAAGCTAACTCCGAGCTCTACAACTTTCCTTGCTATTTTCAATCCCGAATCTGCCAGTGAAGTTTCTGTAGAAATCCAGAAAATTCCAGAATCCTATTTTGACTTGGATTCTACTCTAGGATGACATCTAATCCAACTTGGAGTCTAAGTCAGCCCTAAACCGCCCTATCTATGTTCATCCACTATAAATAGCCACCTTAGGACTAGATTTTGAAGGTAATTTTATTCTTCATAAGATATATTGTTTAGTTGAAGATTTGGAGGAGAAAAACCCTAGGAGCCGCCGCCCCCTTCTCTTCCTCATCCATAGATAAGTTTTCTTCTTCTTATTTGTGGATGTTCACTTAATTTATGAGTGAGTAATCCTTTTCTTTTCTCCAATGTAGAATTTAATTGATCTCTTGACTTATTCCATGGTGAGATTTTGTGCTTTTATATGAGAATTTATTAGAGTATTTCTTGGATCTCTGTATGAATTCTATGTTGCTTGTTTTGATTGATTGGGTCGACACTTTCATGATAGATTGAGTTAGCATTGGCTAGATTAAGTTGTGAATTAGTCACTTCAGCTTAATTTTATCTAGCAATTGGATGTGAATTAATCCTCCGTCCAAGAGAGAAAAGAATCAATGGGCGAGAAATTTCTCATTGTGCTTGTTATTAAATTACTTGTTCTTCATGCTTTATTCCTAAGTGATCTTTAAGCCCTAAGAAAGTAATTGATTGCTGAAAGAATAAAAGGGATAGATTGACTTTAATCGATAAACTAATCTAATTAAGGTAATTTAGGTTAAGTCCGATAGGCTATTCAAGGTTCTCATAATCTTTAGATATCAATGATCCATGTTATTGTTGTCAAGAGGGATAGTAATTCTATGTTGGAGGTTTCTATTTAATTGATTTTCTCATAATATTCACTGCTTTTGATTCACTGTTTTCTTTAATTTTCTTGATTGCTTACTTAGTTAATTTACTTAGTTAGATTTAATTTTAATTCCTTTCTAAAATTCTCTTTATTAATTTGTTTTGTTTGAGAAAAGGAAGTGTCGATCTCTCTGTGGGTTCGATCCCTACTTGCCCTAGCTAGTTTAGTTAGTAATTGTTAGGATAATTATTTTTATGATTGCTGACGACTGATCACTATCCTTGGGATCAGTGCATTTAGTAGGACCAAGACCGGTTGTGAGTCCAAATAGGCCTCAACATTGGCGCCGTCCGTGGGAACTCAATAGAACGAAAGGCCATCACTACATCCGGAACTACCGCACCAGATGGCACTCCTCCTGACAAGGAGGACGAACAGCTTGACAACCGAAATACATCCAGAAATATCAATCCAGAGACGCCCGGCCATCTGCAGGAAAAAATGTAGGATAAGGAAACTGGAAGAAGAAGAGACCCTACCATCATTCCGCACGTCTCATCCCGGGCTCAGCAACACCTCTGGCCACATTTGGAGAAAGGAGATAGCTCTAAGAGGAACCCTAAGCAGCCCATGCAGCCTAACAATGACGAGGACCGCGAGCAAGCGTCTGGGACCCATGCTGGGGGGCATAGCAGAGATGAGCCAGTTGAGTCAGACGCTCAAATTAGAAACATCTTGCTAGCCTAGATAGAAGACGAGTGGCAAGGCAAACTCAGAGCAACTCAGGAAGCTGTTGAATACCACGAAAGACACAAGAAGGACAAGAAAACGATAGTTGAGTTGGAAGCCCTTCTAGCCAAATTGAAAAGTCAAAACCTTGCCCTCACGATAAGAGAGAGGTCCAGCGGGCATCCCCCGGCGGGCGAAGGGTCAAGGCAGAACGAACCACGGAGAGATGCCTTGCGGCGCAATGTATGGGAACACAGTAAGAGGACGCACACGATACACGACAAAACCTCGATAACAAAGCGCGCAGGTATGAAGATGAGCGCAATGTGGCCAGCCCCTCGAAGTCAGAGGTAGATTCTAAAGGCCGGGGAAGTCAAAGGCCACATGGCGAGAGGTCTGCTAGAAACTCGTCCCTACAGGATAAAGGAAGAAGAGATGAGCAACGAACAAGAACTGATAGGCGACCTCAAGACACTCTGATTCAGGGTGCCTTAATTCAAGATGTACCACAGAACCTCATAGAGCAGTTAACAACACCGCTTCTGGACAAAATTAGCAAAATGGAGGACAAGCTTGCAACAATGGAAGAGGATAAACGCAAAGAACGCGATGTGAGGGCTAAAGGTGAAGTAGACATTTGGGAGTCCATGGACACAAGCAACTGCCCGTTGTCTTTGGAGATCCAGAGAGAAACGGCTCCATCAGGAGTTAAATTCCCGAACATAAAGTATAACGAGACCGGAGACCCAGAGAACATTTATCCCATTACAAAGCCACTATGCAAATGCAATTGGCAACAGATGCCATGTATTGCAGAGTATTCTCATTGACCTTAATCGGACCAGCCCTGGCCTGGTACCACAAATTGGAGAACCTTTCCATTGCTAACTTTGAGTAGTTGGCGAGGCAATTCTTATCCAGTTTCCACAGCCGGATGACGGTGGGAAAAACTAGTTTACACCTATTGAGCATCCGGCAAGGGCTGAAAGAAAGCCTGGAGACATTCACAAAGCGTTTTCAAAATGCTTGTATAGAAGTTGAAGGAGTGCCGGAATCTGAAGTCGTCAAAGCATTTACCATAGCTATTACAAAGAGAACCAATTACTATTCTATGCCATATTAGGAGAACAAATTACAAGGTTGAAGATGTTATGGGACAAGGTACATATATATATTGAATGGGAGAGACAGACGAAGCTGAGAGACGTCCTCTGCTTAGAGGCAAACAAGGCGATGGCAATGGAAGAATCCAAGCCGAAAGACAGTCCTGGTGAGGCCAACTCCAATAGACCACACTCCCCTAGAAGGCAGAAACATTTCAAGAACAAAGGACATAGGCATAATGCCCCTAGAGAGGACAAGCCTCGTTGGGAGTATAAACCCCAATTTGAAACAGATACCCCGCTAAATAGCTCAAGGATGAACATCCTACATAACATCAACACTAGAGATGAAGCCAATAAAATTAAGTGGCCAGGCCCACTCAAACCAAACCCCAACCTCCGAAAGATGGGAAAACGATGTGCTTTCCACAAAGACTTCGGTCATACGACCGAAGAATGCAGACAACTAAAAGATGCAATAGAAGACTTGATAAAAAGGGGATACTTGAGAGAGTACATCAGGGAGATGATGCCGAGCGACCAAACAGGAAAATCCAAGAACGCCTAGGCCCCCAGCCTAACAACAACAACGGACAACCTAACATCCTTGGTCACGTGGCTACCATCATAGGAGCCACAGAAAGTTGGGCAACGTCCGAGAGGAAAAAGAAAGCCCACCTCCGCCAAGTCATGTCCGTACATCATGGCTGTACGCCCCCCAAAACCGAAGAGCCCTCATGGGAGATAACTTTCAGCAGTAGCAAAGTAGTGGACAAAGATGACGATGGCAATGACCCCATAGTAGTACAGGCGGTGGTAGGAAACTTTCTAGTTAGCAGAATACTGCTGGACAGTGGAAGCGCAGTGGACATCCTGATGTATGAGGCTTTCCAAACTATGATCCTGCCATATTCGAAGTTAATGCCTGCGGACCCAATTTATGGCTTCAATTTGACCCCCATACCAACCAAAGGCATAGTAGAAATACCAATCTACATGGGTGATGGACCACACAAACTGAACATTCTTCATAGGTTCGTTGTGGTCGACCTACCATCCACTTACAATGCCTTGATTGGAAGGCCATTAATGAGGATTGCCAGAATGGTAGAGTCAGTTAGCTGTCTGATGGTCAAGTTCCCTACACCAACAGGCATTGGATACATGAGTTCAGACAAAGTGACATCTAGAAAGTGCCACATTGCATCACTCACACTCCCCAAAAAGGGAAAGAAGAAAATAGACATTGATGACTGGTTAGAAGAAGACACGGTTGGGGGGCATCCCCTCCCGGCTGAGAACACAAGTGAGATGCAGGTGTGCACTTTAACTGGAGAAATGACTGACCTCAGGGTAGAATTACCCACATATGACACTCCTCTGGCTGAGGTGGAAATTAAACTGGAGAGACAAATCCGGAACAAACCTGAACCAGCAGAGAAGTCGATAAAGGTTACCCTGCGAACAGACATAGAGGACAGGGTGACTCAGGTCAGCTCTACACTTCCCCTGGCTGAACAGCAAATGCTCACAAAATTTTTGCAAAAGAACGTTGACTTGTTCGCATGGTCAACAAAGGAAATGCCAGGAATAGACCCCGGTGTGGTCAGCCACAAGCTGAATGTTGATCCAATGTTCAAACCAGTTAAGTAGAAGAAGAGATTGCACGCCCCGGAAAAGATCCAGGTCATCAGGGAGGAAGTGGATAAGCTACTAAAGGCAGGGTTTATAAGAGAGATTCAATAGCCGGATTGAGTGGCGAATGTAGTAATGGTAAAGAAAGCAAACGGGTGATGGAGGATGTGCGTAGATTTCACTAATCTCAACAGAGCATGCCCAAAAGATAGTTTTCCACTACCATCAATAGATAGGTTGGTTGATGCTTCAGCCGGCCATAAGCTATTGAGTTTCATGGACGCTTTCTCCGGGTACAATCAAATCCTAATGGATCCAGCCGACGCTGAGAAAACCACATTTATCACAGAAGATGGCCTGTACTGTTACAATGTCATGCCTTTCGGCCTAAAAAACACAGGTGCCACCTACCAACGCCTTGTCAATAGGGTTTTCAAGGACCAGATAAGCAAGTCAATGGAAGTTTACGTTGATGATATGCTGGTAAAAAGCCCAAACATGGCCCAACATTTGGAAGATCTGGCCGAATGTTTCAAATATCTTAGAGCATACAGCATGAAGCTAAACCCAACAAAATGCACCTTCGGGGTAGAAGTTGGAAAGTTCTTGGGGTTCATTGTGTCCAATAGGGGTATTGAAGCCAACCCCGAGAAAATTAAAGCCATTCTAGATATGTCCCCGCCAAGCAAAGTCAAAGATATCCAAATACTGATAGGAAGAGTAGCAGCCTTGAACAGATTTGTATCCAAGTCGGCAGAGCGGTGCTTGCCCTTTTTCAAAATCCTAAGGACGAAATCCCGCTTTGTGTGGACACTAGAATGCCAAGAAGCTTTCGATCAGTTGAAAAAGTACCTTACTTCCCCTCCTCTGTTGAGCCGACCCGAGGCAAATGAAGAGCTGTGCATGTACTTGGTCGCAACAAGTGAAACTGTTGCTGCTGTATTGGTTAGGGAAACTGATCAGGGCCAAGTACCAGTCTACTATGTGAGCAGAGCCCTACAAGGAGGAGAAGCAAATTACAGTAAAATTGAGAAGGTAGCATATGCCCTTATAGTAGCCTCCAGACGACTGCGCCACTATTTCTAGTCTCATAGAGTAGTAGTACTCACTGATCAACCTTTGAAGGAAGTACTACAAAAGGTAGGCTCATCTGGAAGGCTGCTGAAGTGGAACATAGAGCTGAGTGAGTTTGACATTGAATACAAGCCAAGGAAGGCAATCAAGGCCCAGACTTTAGCGGACTTTGTGGCCGAGTGCACATTCACAACAGAAGCCATGGATACGGCAGGCACAGTACGGGTACAAGAAGAAAATACCACTAGGCATCCCCAGAAAATACTACAATTGGACAGCCCCCAACTAATGATCAGGCTGGGCATCCCCCAGCTAAGGAAAACACAGAACAAAAGCCCCCCAACAAGGATCACATCTCAGATGAACGGTGGTGTTTATTCGTAGATGGCTCTTCCACGAAGGACGGCTCTGGTGCTGGTGTACTCTTAGTTTCCCCATAAAATGAGGAGAACCAGTACTGCCTCACCTTCGGGTATCCGCTCTCAAATAAAGCCGCCGAATACGAAGCCATTATAGCTAGAATGGGAATGGCATTACAGCTCAAAGCGGATCTCTTAAAGTTATATACTGACTCCCAGCTTGCCACAGAGCAAGTCATGGGCAAATTTGAGATCAAAGAACCCAGTCTGGTGCAATATCATCAAAGGGTCAAGGCATTGTGGGCCAAGTTCAAGAAGATTGAAGTAATACATATTCCCAGAGCAAATAACACCAGAGCAGATGCGCTGTCCAAGTTAGCCTCCTCTAATTCCACGGCCACCAGAGGCAAAGTATTTATGGAATACATAGAGTGCCCCTCATCCATGAAGCCATTGCAAATCTGTTGCGTAGAAGAGGAGGTTGAACCATCATGGAAGGTGGAGATAGAAGATTACCTAAGGGGAGCTACCCAAAACTTGACCCCAAGGGAGCAGGCCGCACTGCAACGCCGGGCGACCATGTACGTACTGGTAGACGACGCCCTCTACATGAAATCATTCACTCACCGACTACTCAGGTGCCTGGACAAGGATAAAGCTAATTCGTACTCCGAGAGATACATGAAGGAGTTTGCGGGAACCACATGGGCGCAAAGACATTGGCGCAAGTGGCCTTACGGCAGGGTTACTATTGGCCAACTATGAAGGCAGACACTCAGGCGCTAGTAAAAAAATGCGATAAATGCCAGAAATTTGCAAAAGTCCCAAGGCTGCCTACAAAAGAGCTGAATATAGTCAAAGTGGTCTGGCCGTTCGCCATGTGGGGACTTGATATCATAGGCCCTTTTCCTCTAGCACCAGGGAAAAAGAAGTATACAATAGTGGCGTGCGACTACTTCACAAAGTGGCCCGAAGCAAAACCACTGGCCAAGATCAACAAGGAAGCAGTGGAAGATTTCTTATGGAAGTATGTGATAACGCGTTTTGGCATCCCCAACGCTATAATTGTTGACAATGGTTTGCAACTGCAAGCTAAGTATATGAAGCGCTTTTGCGAAAAATTTCACATCAGTATGGTAGCAAGCGCAGTCGCCTATCCCCAAACAAACGGCCAAGCTGAGAGTACTAATGGAAAATTTTGGCTACCATCAAAAAGAAGCTGGACAAAGCCAAAGGAAAATGGGTAGAGGAGCTAGCAGATGTATTATGGGGAACCAGAACAACTTTCCACACTGGTACAGGAGAAACCCCTTTCAACTTGGTGTACGGCACAGAGGCAATCATCCCAACTGAAGTAGGAGCCCCCACTCTCAAAACAACAAATTTCAACCTCATAGCCAATGAAGAAGGGCTCCGAACCAACCTCGACCTGCTAGAAGAAACCAGAGCAGTGGCCCAGGTCAGGCAGGCCAATAGGTCCCAGCAGGTAGCTAAGTACTTCAACAAGAGAGTGAAGAATAGACAGTTCCAGATCGGCGACTTAGTGCTGAGAAGCTGCGAAGCAAGCTGCTCAGCCTCAAAAAGGAGAAAGCTTTCGCAGAATTGGGAAGGGCCGTATTAGGTGGTAGAAGTCTTAGGCAAGGGAGCTTATAAACTTCAGACACTGAAAGGTGTACCCATCCCCATAATTTGGAACGCCCTCCATCTTAAGAAGTACTACCAGTAGGCATAGTTTTATCTTTCTCTCTTCCTTAGCATATTTCCACCTGAAGAAGTTTTGTAAAAAGGGGAATCCCCCCAACACTTTACATGTATATAAAACACACCATTAGAATTTCAATGAATGAAAATGCAAAAACTTTAGCATCAAAATTAAAGTATTGATGGCATACAGCCTAAACGAAACATAAAGGCATAAAGCCCATGTAAATGTTCAATAGGCATATCGCCTGAATAGTGTCCAAAAAGGGCCAATAGCTAAAAAGTGAAAAGACAAGAGTGTCGAGAAAAATATAGCAAAACGCTAAAATTCTCCATACTAAATAGAAAATCGACGCCAAGATAATGCCTTAGACAAAGAAAGGGCGCACGACTAGAACCCTTGCAAAAGGGTCAAAAAAAATATTTTTGACTTTATACAAAGGCATAAAGCCCACGCCAAAAAAGGGCCCGGTGGTCCACAACAAAGCCAGCAAAAGGCGTCAAAAGCAATAAGCAGTGGCAAAACGCCACAAACCCTACATTAAAGGGAAACGGCGCTAATAAAAGCCTTAATAGAACAAGGGTTGTACGACGCCTAAGGCAATAATAAGCTTCTAATCAAATTCCACAAAGGGATCAAACAGGAAAACCATGAAGCAATAACCTTGGATATAATAACGGAGCCGGCAGTGGAATAACAGTCACCCAACAAAAAAAGGATGCACGGCTCAAACCCCCACCAAGGTGACCATTACCCCAAAAGGGGAATCCTGAAACAGGGCAGGCACAACCTTAAACGAACTTCATGGTGCAAAATGTGCAACACATGTGCAACATATATTCCACAAAGGAAACAAAGTGCAAAAAGCACAAGTGTAGCTCACACACAAAAACGTAATGCATGTTGTATTAAAAAAAAAAGGTAAACAAACTTCCTGTTTACATATAGAAATACCAACGATATGTATACATTAATAACAAAATAAGTCTGTTAGCAAGCCGTCAAGGCATTTGGATTTTCCAAGGAAGGAGCAAACAGAGAAGAGGAAGAGGAAGAGGAAGAAGATAACATGTGAAGAAAGCGAGATAAATGGTAAACATTACACAACCAATAGCAGCTAGTCAAAAGAAATTCTTAAGATTAAGGACGAGGGGAAATGTTGGCGTCAACATCAGCATTACCGTCGACCGGCTCTCCATCAACTGCGTCTTCCACAGGATTGTCCACAGGAGCATCTTCAGCTGGAGATGGAGGTGGTGTAGGAACTTTGGCAAAAGGCTTGATGTCAACATCGTTTACACGGTCAGCCATATCCGGATATACCTCAGCCAAGTGATTTTTAAGCATCTTCAAAGCATTCTCTTGAACATAGTACAAGGAAGCGCGCAGAATGTCCATTTCCTCGCCGACTTGCTCCTTAGCAGCCAGAGCCTGATCCAGGTTCTCTTGAGCCTCCGCTAATTTCGCCTAATATCATACAAACAGTTTAGCAGGAAAAATAAAGATAGATGATAGGAAGAAGGATGCGCTATAGAATACCTCTAGCACCTCTATGGTCGATTGCTGAACGACTGCCGCCTGCATTTCAGAATTATACTTCTCCTCCAGCGCGTCAAACTTTTTTTTAAATGTATCATGGGTCTTCTTCAACTCATCAAGCTCATTTTCAAAAGATGAGCGCAGCTTCACCTGTTCCTTATAACGATTCTCCCACTTATCCTTTTGCTCCCTAACCATCCTGGCATCCGCAGCCATAACATTCTTCGCATTCTCTGCTCTAGCAACATCGTCCTTGGTGATTCTGATCACCTCGTTGGCTTTGGCCAGCTCGTGTTTAAGTGTCTTAACTTCAGCATTTGTCGAAGTGGTCGGAGCGAAAGTAGAGAGGAACTTGGCAAAATCAGGATGCTTCATTTGTAGATGCTCGAAGTGGCGAGCGAACTCGGAGCTAGCATAAGCCATGGCCTACAAATTAAAAAAAGCCAAAAAAAAAAACCATAATACACAGAGAGCACTACCTCAAAATAACCCAATGGGAGGCATACGGCCTTACATGACATTGAGTGGTGTAGATGATAGCTTGCCTCTCAAACTCCTGTAGAGACTCGTAAACCCCGATGTCTGTATTGTTAGCAAAGTTAAGACCATGGGCCACCATAGCCACAAGAAGATCGGGAAGGGGAGGCTTTGTGCCCTGCCGTTCGACCTCAATATTGTACCATTGGCCGAATGACCCACTCAAAAGCCTAGCAAAACACCCTTCACCGCTAGCCACGACAGGGAGGTTTGCCCGAGAAGACAGATTCACCCTAGGAGGAGGTGTCGAAGAAGGAGTAGCAGTGGAAGTCCCAGCAGTGGTCATGGCAACAACACCTCTACCACACACTGAATACGAGATATTACCTCGGCTGCTGGATGGCTCAACACCACGGCCGCGCGGTGGAGTACCACACCCTTGGGTCGTACGTCGAGGATTTTGCATACCTCGTCTATGGGAGCTAACAGTAGGGGGAGCACTCGGCCTAGTAGCAGTTTTCTGCTTCTTGCTCGCCAGTTTCAGCCAAGCATTAGGATCAACCTCTCTAGCTGGCCTTTTCCAAGACATTGTTGCAGACACTTCACTAATCTGAATAGAAGGAGTTTCAACAACACCAGGCGGAATAGCAAGACCAGGTTAATCAGTTCCCACTTGCCCACCTACAAAAACAGAAAAATAGAGTTATAACATAAAGAAGAGCAAAGTCAGAACGTGGGGTAGCTTGCGGGAACACCACCACAATCGAACGAAAGAATTTTAAAATCAAATTCCAAACAATATTCAAACTTAAAAAAGAGCAACCATCAGAAGCTGTTAATCCTGACACGTTCGACATAGGTGTGAGCCCCTTACTCCGCATATAATCGTCGTGAAGAGTTTTAAGCACCATATAACCCTTACCAGCCCCACGACCCATAGGCAAAATCACTTCTGGAACCATAGGAACAACCCCCTCAGGCATGGAGGACGTTTCATCTCCATCTTCTTCTTCTGCACAACCTGCGCTTTGGCCGCTCGGCCCTGGAGGACTATTAGGAACGTAGGCCTGGTGAGGACGCGCACCTTCCTCACTTACCAAGGCACCACCCTTCCATTCCTTCACAACATACTTTACAACCTCCCTATTAGGAAGGTAGACAAGACCGCGCTCCCCGACATTGTTGACGATTACGAGCTCGTCGCCAAAAGGAAGAGGAGAGATAGGAGGAAGTTGGGGTGCAACAATGTCCCTCTGCAGCATCCCGGTAGGTAATGGAGATAACCCGCTCAAAAATAGCCGGGTCCTACTAAGTAAATCGGGAATGCTGATCGTGTCGTCTATGACCATAAAAATAATCCCCACAATAAACTAACTAGAATAGTTAGGGCAAGTAGGGGTCGAATCCCACAGAGAAGGGTTATGTGATGAACGATAGAGAATAAAGAAAAATCTTTTCCAAAAATCAAATAGAAAACAGGGGATTAGATAAATTAATTATAAAGAAAACAATTAAACTAAAACTCAAAGCAAAGCAAATTAAATCTAAATCTAAATCTAAAGCAGAATATAACGCAAACAATAATTATAAAGCATACTTCTTTTCCGATGGTATGATTCAATCAGATTAACTATGGATCATCGACTTAAAAGATGAATTAAGCATCTTATTCTTGACTGGCAACTGATATAGGTTTCCCAACATGTATTTTAGATAAGAGGCCGATTAAAGCTGCAGTTATCCCTTTTATTCCTTCAGCAATCGATTACTTTCTTGGGGTTTAAAGATCACTTAAGAACAAAGCATTAAGAACAGTTAATTTTACACACATGCCTACAAAGTAGAACCATACGAAGAGAAATTTCTCGCCCTCCGATAGACAAATACCCATTCAGCAGCGATTAAACAAACCTAATTTGCTACACACAATCAATTTCCCAAGGGTTACTAACTCCTTTTGTTTAAAGAGAAGAGTGACAACAATGGATTTTTTTTTTAAGGCAAAAGATATCTTTTCTCCTCTTGCATGAAAAACACTCTTTTTTTTTAAGAAAAAGATTTTTTTTTAACTACCCTTCTAATATAGATAGTCCCCCACACTTATTTTTGACATATTCATAAAATACTCTCATAAGTGTAGTTTCAATAAAAATTAAACACAAGTTCTAGAAATAGGCAATCATAGAAATAATAAGCAATAAGCAATTATCACAAACTTCAATTATACCTAATCTAAGAAATAAGATATCATACTATAAATAAATCAATAAATAAAACATTCTTGAGAATTCTAAGTATTCATCAATCATAATCAAATCAATAACTCAATATATGCATATAAAATCAAAATTTTGTCAAAATTTTTCGAAAAAATTATACCAATTTAACATGCAATTATACCAATTTATTATGCATTTAGACTCACTCCCCCACACTTAAAAGATACATTGTCCCCAATGTATTAACAAGCGTGGAAAATCAAAGCAAAAATATATATGCATCTTTAAATCCTAATTAACCTATATAACCTATATCTATATGAATCACATATCAAGGAAAAATCAATCAAAATATTGCAAGAAAAAGATAGAGTTAAAGAAAGCTTCTCAAGCATAAGTTCCAATTGGATCCAATGAGGATTTGGAATCGGCAAGGGGCATATTCTCCATTTATTTTCTCTTGCTTTGCAATTGTCCAAAATGTAAGCTCCTATTGCTCATTTGGTTTGGAAATCCTTAAAAAGAAAAGAAAAATAAAACAAAGAAAATTATGGGTTAGTAAAAATATTGGGTTGCCTCCCAATAAGCGCCTTTTTTTAAGGTCTTTGGCTAGACTGCCTTAAAGAAGGTTATTCTTCAAGGGTGAAGGAATTTTGGGTGTAATCCTTCAAAAGGTCTTCAATAACTCTACTTTCTTCAATGATTTTGATAGTTTCAAGTTGAATTTTATCAAGACTTGAAAAAATCAAAGCACTTAAATCAGCATGATTTAGTGATAGCACGGATGTGACCGGTGGTGGCATGGTAATGGCTTAAGGCGGCGCGGCAAAGGCTCGTGGTGGCACGGTTGGGCGCGCGGATGGCTTGGCAAAGGCCGGGCATGGTGCGCGGACAAGGCCGGGCATGGTGCGGTGGTGTCTCGACAGGAAGCTCGCATGGCCGGTTGCGGAGTGTTGGTGGCACGGCTTGGTGTGGACATGGCCTGGTATTGCATGGGCGGGTGCGCGGCATTAATCGGGCATGGCGCAGATGGATGTGCGGATGGTGCGGACTTGGTCGGTCTAAGCTTGGGCGGCTGCGCGGCATTAACCGGGCATGGCCGGGCATGCCTATCGAAACGTCCGGGTCCGAGGGACCCTGCCGAAACGACTTTGGAAGAAGAGGAGTCGCCACTAATCTTTTTTGCCTAGGTGTGATTAGCCACCTATAATTCTTAGACCTAATGGACCATGCTTGACGACGGACACACCAAGTCTAAAACTACGGTCTGCGAACCAAAGTCCAAGTTCGGGAGTCGGTTACGTGTGGGGAAGGATTAGCACCCCCACAACGCCCGTCAAACGACGGTACCTCTAGTCTAATCTGATTCTAACGGGTTTAATATTTAACGGTTGCTTTTAATCCTTAATCTTAATTATTATAAAAGGGTTATAAAAGAAAATTAAATCACTTTTTAAAACCCCTGTCGAGAATTCGAAGAAAGTGATCGAACGATCGTTGATTAATTCTGTATTCGATTCTCTTTCACTGTATGTTATCTTGTTGATCTTTTTCTCTTCGAAAAAGAAATTTTGAAAATGCTGTGATAAAACCTTTTATTCGTTCTGTTCTTAAAGTCTTTTATTTTGCTTTGAAAACTTCCATTTTAGTCTTTTTAAAAATGGTGAGAAAATCTTCTTTTCTTATCTTTTTTAAAAACCTTTTTCCATGTTTTATTGATCTTCTAATCTTAAAACTAAGTCTGATTTGAATTTGAAGAAAACTTCTGTTTAAATCTTAAAAGCTCTTGATTGTCAATTTTAATTAATTTTGAAAACTGACTAAGAGAACATTTGCTTTTGAAAAAATCTTTTTGTATTTTCTTAATTGTATTAATCCTAAAGGGAAAAGAAAGAATGAATGTAGATGATGCATGAATTGATTGATTTTAGTTTATCAGTAAACAGCAATATACTTGAAATTAACCCGAGACCCTTCCTACGCATTATGGGGGTATCTCGGGGATAATCCAATCTCGGAGCGGGGACCAAGAACTCGTACCCGAGTACATTTACTTAGGACCCACCCATCATCGTAAAAGATGATTGCTTACTGATTCATAATTAGCTAACTCACATGAATGACAATTAAGATGTATGAAAGATCAATTTTAATTACATGCATTAACACATGTCTACCCAAAGTCAACTCCACAAACCCTTCCCACGCATTATGGGGGTATTTACGGAAGAAACTGGTCTAGAAGGAACTCCTAGAAGTTCGTACCCGAATACATTTATCTGGAAGGCCCTTCATCTCGGTAAAAGACAAATGTTAATACATCATGAACATAGCAAGATGGCATGTATGACATGAATACACATGAGCATAATTATTCTATCTCAATTAATTAACCTTTTTCTTTTTTTTTCTTTTCTTTTCTTCTCTTCTTTTTTTTATTGATCTATTGACAATTAAACTAAATTATTAAGTTAAACTAATTTTAGAATTTCATTTTCCACCAATTTATTAAAAACTAAACTAAATTATTTAAACTAATAATGAGACTAAACCTTGAATTAAGCTAATGTAAACTAGACTAAGTCCATAAAAACAAAATGCATAAATTAAAGCCCAAATGCAAAAAGAATTGAAAGCTCAAGTGCGTAAAGGAAATCAAAAGCCTAATTGCAGTAAAATAAACAAAGCCCAAAGGTAGTATTGTACCCAACTTGAAGGTGGCCCAAACGGGTCGGGTCAAATACGGGTCCTGGATCCGGGTTGGACTTAGCGGGTAAGAGACACAATGACCCTTTTCTTCTTTTCTTCTCCACGTGCTCTTTTTCGTTGAACCGACACCGTAGCCTCCTTTTGCCATTTCAGCTCCGCTTCTTCTTGCTTCCTCCTCCGTCATTACCACCCTCGAGCCTTCCTCCTCCAACTACGCCCCTCGACGTTACTGCTTCCTCTTCCTTTCTATTCCCACCTCAACTGAGACCCCTCTTGAAACCCTAGAGCCGCCGCCAGGTACAATTTCCCTCTCCGTTGCCGTTAACAGCCCATTCTGCCACCGACTCCTCTATTTCCTTTTCTTCTTTTTTGCTTTTTCTCTCATAGCTTTCTCTCTCTCCGAAACTCCACCACAGCGCCACCCACTGCCACTATCGGTTAGGCTCTATAACACAATAGGCGTACTCCCCTCAACCATTCTTTCACAAATATGAAATTTGTACGAATCCGAAGATGGCTCAGACCTCCGAATACCACTCCGTTCGAGCTATGAAACGCCTAAATGAACCTCACTTCTCCTTCCCTTCTCCAATCTCAATCACAACCCCCCCCCCCCCAAAACTCATATCAAAAGGACCAAAACTAGCATACCCGAAACTCTAAAGCTCCAAATCCCCTCCTTCAGGACCTTCGAATCCCTCTTACTCTTCTCTTCCTAATCACGGTTTCAATTTCTCAGAATCGACTTCCTCGAGAAAATCCCCAATTTCTCTATGTATGAACCCTAGCTTCAACTTTGAGTGAGAAAGAAATTTTTAGAGAGAGAGGGAGAGAGTCTGAAGTGAATGAGAGAGTGTGCTTCAGGGATACAAGGGAGAAATATGTTTGTCCATTCGGTGTGTATTTTTTCCGAGATAGAAGATGAGAGTTTTTCCTCTTAGAGAAAGAGACTGAGTGAAGAGTCTCCAGAGTGTGTGATCATCGAAGGGAAAAGATTCTTTTCATCAGAGAGTATTGAGAGTTTTTGCTTGAATGTGTGAGTGTTCCCCGAATGAAGAATAAGAGCAGTGACGATCGTTTTTTTTATATTCGAGAGAGTAGTCCCTTCTAGAGAGAGAGTGTGAGAGAGACTGAAGAGAGATCCCCTTTTCTGAGCGTGAGAAGAATTCAGTGAATCCCCCCTTTGAGGAGAGAAGAATTGAAGATAAGAATCCTCTACCAACCCCCTTGCTAGCTGTAATTTTTAATTTCTGATCCATTTTTTCTTGCTAACTTGTTTCCTTTTCTGCCTTTTACAGGGAATTTTTGGCTAATGAGAGAGCTTTGCAGGAAAATCGGGACCAATAGCCTTTTAGGAACCAGGTAATATCTGTTCCTTTTCATTTTTCAGTTGAATTCTGATATTCAATCTCACTTCTCTGCTTGAAATGTTAACTTGGTTATCTCCCTCCTTTTGTATGTGCTGTCATTTAGGGGATAAGATCCATGGCATGGTCAGCTGGCCGGGTAAGGTTTCTCTCTCTATAACTAACTGATTTGAGGTTTCTGGTCAGCAAATTGGGCTGAATTTTAATCCTCTACTTTAACCAATTTGTGATTATGTGCCTTTGATTTCATGACTTAACTCACCACTTTCTGACCTTTTAAACTCTGATCCTTGTCAATTACCCTTTGCATTGTGAAATGTAAATGAGTAATGCTTGTGAAAGACAGAAATGAACATTGTTTATATGAATAACAACCACTAGATTTGACTTCCTGTATTTG